>VXBJ01000825.1:385444-529656 GCA_013400055.1 Nycticryphes semicollaris
GATATTATCCAAATCCCACCATGAATACCTGCGAAGCTGGGAGTGGTAACCGAGCTCCCTGCCTGCACTGGGACATGGTCACTGGCTGTCACCCCTCCCTGCTGGTCACCTCCTGTCTCTCTGCCTCAGTTTCCCCACTTGCACAGTAAAAGTAGTTGTGATTAGGAGGAAGCTACTGCTAAATATGTACAGGCCTGAGCTGCGCTGTTATCTTGGAAGTGTTTGTAGTGGGACTCAGTCCTTTTGGTTTTGCGTTTTAGAGCAGAGCTGCCAAACTGAGCATTAAAGCTTGCTCCCTCCTGCTATCCATGTGCTGCTCCCAGTGATAACATTCCTATACATATCTCCATTAGCTGGCTCAATGCACCACCCACTCCAATGGGACTTACTTTTGAAATGAAATGTGTAAAACTCGACCCTTTCCTGCCCTGGATGTCAGAGAAGTTTCACAGATGTGAGCCTAATAACCAGGACTGTCAAGCCCAGCAGACTGAGCTGGGCAGCAACAGCAAAAGGGGGCTTGTTACTGGTTTGAAAGGAAATTAAATGATGGTAGCGAGTGCCTCTTGGTTCAGTGGAGGATGCTCAACTGCTCTGTTAAAAAATAATCCTTTGACTATTTTTATCAGTATATTAACTGAGACTACAATGATAATATTTTCCAGTCACAAGCTTCTCTGTAGTTTTTAGAGCAGATGTACTTAATGAAAAGGGTGTAGCTTTCAAAGTGACCTGTCATTAAGCTATGAGTGTAATTCAAGTCCCTTTTTCAAGTCTTGGGCCAGATTCTGTACTCCCAAAATCCATACTATCAATATACATAATTGATGTTGATGTAAACAATAGCAGGACTGAATCCTTCTCTGCTCTGTCTTGTTCAGTCTTTCCAGCAGCCACATAACTAATTCTAGTTCTTGACCTGAATGATAACAAGCTATTAGTAAATGCTATACTGACCTTGGTAGCTGTGAGAAAAACATTAGCTGAAAATATTTTCACCTTAGTTTGCTAGAAATTTCTGTCTAAGAAATACTAAGGTACGAAGTAACAGAGAAGTTTTCCAATTACAGTTCTTTCTTACAAGTTAATACATTTTATTAAAAATAGCTCAGATCCGAATCCAACAGAGGAAGCTTATTCCCAGAGGAGTATATGCTAATTGTGCCTAAATACATTTGTTCTGTGTTATTTTTTTCTCACCCTGTAGTTAGGTATCAGAGGGAACAGGGGTTGGTAGGGAGATGAGGGTGCTCGGAGCTGGCTGTCCTGAGATTGCTCCACTCTGCTGCTGACCTGCTCCTGGGCTCGTGGGTCTGGCTGTCCATCCTGTAAAGGTGTGACAGCTGCAGTGACCTGCCTGTGGACGTGCTGCAAGAGCTCAGAGTGGCAGCTAAACTTCGTAAGGTGTTTGGAGATAAGGTAGCCTTGCCCTGTCCTGGAGAAGGCTCTTGGGGTAGAATGGCCTGGAAGCACTTTGTGATGTGATACCATGAAACAAAACAGTGCCAGTGGTGAGGAGGGTTTGACATGGCTGTCACACACAAAATCCTTCCAAACAAGAGGTCTAAGGGCAAATGTTTCTTTGCCCATGGCAGACATCCACAGGTTGCTAGAAGGCCTTCTCCCTTGCTGGACAGGATAAGCACTGTGCTGAGATAAGACGGTTGGCAGTGATTTCAGGGGGCAGCCTGACTTCCCGTGTGGTTTATCAGTCTTGGCATCAACATTTTACTTCCTGCCATTTTACTTTCTTATCAGCCACCCAGATTTCACCACATTGTTTTCCTAATTAATGTCCTTTCTGTCCCCTGCCATGATGGCTGCCATCAGCTGGAGGCGTTCTACTCCATATTCACCACTGAACAGCAAGACCACGTCAAGTCTGTGGAGTACCTGAGGAATAACTTCCGACCACAGCAAAGCCTGAACAACAGGAAGGTGTCTAAGTCTGCTGTGAAGGATGCTTGGAGCCAAGATATGACAGACATCTTGGAAAATCCACTCGGCACGGAAGCTTCCAAAGGTAGATTACTCTTACAAATTTTGTATTTGATTAATAGGAGAGTTTTTTTGGTCTGCTTTGTCTTCAAATGGTGGTGAGGAGAGCTGTGAGCTACCAAAGAAATAATGCGGGTTAAGCAGTCATACTTTGTTGCTCTGTGTCAATAAATTAACTAATCCTGTGAGTGCATGTAATTACTTCTGAAACTCACTGTCACAAGGTGCCATGGCAATAAAGCCCCAGAATATGTGAGTCTCAAACTGGGGAAGTCCCTGTTTCTACTGACTGGCTGTAGGGGCTTAGAGATGCCTGACAAAAGGGAAACAAGAAGGGACAAGGCCAGAGGTAAAATTCTGGCCCCATTAGCACTGACTTACTGGATATTTGAATGGGAATCGCGTATCCAGATGTGGTTATGGGTTTCATTTTTACAGTAACGAGACTTTTGAAGAACCATCGTCCTTTTAATTCAACGTTTGTATCAATCTGTTGGTAATGGTGACAGAGGGGAAAAAACCTCTTCCTTATAGGCAGGTGATTTTCTAATGTCTTGCTGAAGTGTTTCATGTGCCTTTTTGTAGAGCAGCTGGCGCTTGCTTCTGTCAGACACTGGATAATGAGCTGGATGGAGGGGGGTGGGAGGGAGATTGCAGTCATTGCCTTGGCACAGACAACCCTGGCTAGAGGAGCACATGAAAAATTCCGAGAGAAATGTGTACTGGATAAAATAAGACTAGAGATAAATATCATTTACTACCTTTATTTGCCTTTATTTTATTGAATGGTGTTATTTATAGGTAGGAGGGATGACGTGTACTTCCCAGTCTTCAGTCTGGAGAAGTGCTTGGTGCATAAACAGTTCTGGGTAAAGGTAAAGAAGAGAGGGGCAGTTTGCCAGAAGGAAGCAGCTAAGCAGATTTACAAGCTTCCCTTTCATACCTGGCATTTTCACCTGGCCAGGCACAGAGCACGTAGATTCTAGAGGAGGTGAATCATGAAAACAGCTGCGTTCAGCAACCTCACCCTCCCAAGAGAGTGCTGGAAGAGTGTTTCTCAGGGCTCATTATTCTGTGAGCGTACTTATTTAGATATATATATATAATATACACGTACACAAACCTCATGTACATTAAAGGCCGCCTTGGGACAGAGAATTTACATCAGAAGTGAGAGGGAGATCTTGGGAATGAAGAAACCCTGCTACTCTCTGATGCTCTGGCCTGCAGTTTTCAATCAGAGTTTCAACAGCAACATGTGTCAATATTTATTTCTTCTGTTATATCCTGTGTACATGTTACTTACCCAGAACAGTGATGAAAGTTAATGGGTTACGCTATGTTAAAAGTGACAAAACTGACTAGTTTTTATTTTGAGTGCAGCCAAGGTACCTCTGGCACATGTGGTATAATATTCAAGATTTTACTGTTTTGGCCACGCGCCTGCATATTCCTCGCCTCAGTGGATGGATTTTAAGATTATAAAAATGCTTTAGGTGATTTTCACCCTCTCAGTAAATAGCTGAAACCCACAATTTTGACAGAGCATTACAAATGCTGCGGTCTGTAGTTAACAGGCTGATCTTGAGGTTGGAAGCGTTGATACTGAAGAAACACTTGAATAACCGGAAAGATTCGCATTGACTTTGATCTTTAGCAACTCTAAGCACACGTGGCTTAGTAACACGATGTGGCCACTCTGCGGGAGCAAGGGACCTGCAGAACCGTTAGTTCATGTTTAGGTATCTTGGTGCCTGGGTGCTTGACACCTTAGAGGCTTGGGGACTGGTTTCCTGAGCAGATTCTCTTCTGGGTTATCTCCCATCAAGTCCAGGTACTGCAATGCTCTGTACTCGTACCTGCTTGGGAATCTGAGCTTACGATGCGCTCAAGGAAGACCCTCAGGTGGGGGCATGCCTTTCCCGTGATCTGACAGCATTCAGCATGCCATCTAATGCCAGGGATGATGCTAGAGTCAGTGATTTTTTTTTTTTTTCTCTTGAGCTTCTGCTATCAGAGGCTAATGGCAGGGCAGCCAGTCTTTTTGTACCGGCTCTGTCAACTTGTCACTTTTTGGGTTGTGTGCACACCAGGGGACACTGCAAATAGGTGCATTTTTTTCATGAACTTAAAAATAAATAGGTTGCTGCAGTGTTGCTAAAGCAAACTGGATTGTAGTGTATCCTCCAAAGGTTACAGGGATGAGTTATAGCTGTTCCAGAGATATCACAACGTGGATGTTTCTGGCCCTTTCTTTGACAAAGGTGAACAGTGATGATGTGCCTGGTCCACTGCACATTCTGAACTACTGACATATAAATAAAATGAGTTGAAGTCATACTACTTGAGTGAAAGCAAAACCTATTGTTTATTCAGCTAGTAAATACAGTACCTCTTTATATAGTGTCATTCATGCAAAAGTACTGAGGAGCCAAGTGCACAGAGCACTTCTCAGCCAGACAGTCTAGCATACAAATATAGGAGAGTAGGGTTAGCATCACAGATTTATTTTATGCAGATTCTTCTGCACACCTCATGGCTGCATCTCGATGCTTTCCACATTGCATTAAGCAATGTGACCAATGGCTGTCACATGTTGGCTCTCGTCTACCTGCCCTGTTCTTAGATTTGTGTGTTGTAGAAAAAGGCAAGGTCACGAAAACGTGTCTTTTACTTACCACAAGGTGATATGGTTTGTGATGGTCTTCAGCTCTGGAGGGGAAGTTTGGGTTTGTTTGTCGGTGTGAATTTTTGCAATTTGTTTCCTCTGTCACACTCTATTAAGTCTGTGGGCAGTGCTGCTAATCTAGAAAACAGTGTAGCGTTCGTTATGTAAGCCTTTCCTATTTTGGAGGAGAATGTGCCCAGAACAATTTGCATAATGTTCAGAATAATTTTCAGAATTCCCCGGTGAATAGGGAATTTCAGATCAGCACAAAGCAATGCAGCTCTGCTGTTGTCCACTGGCAAATGTGCTCTCCCTGAGCTGTTTGGCACCAAACGGGAATGTCTTTTCTCCCCGCTATCAAAGCTATCTCTGGTCACAGAACCGTGACCAGTAGCATAACCTGCAGATACACTGGAGGAAAACTGTTCCTCACTTTAGGCCAGTCCTCTGAGTATTTCCTTTGCAGAGCCTTGTAAGTGGTGGTGTTTGGTAAATAAAATGTCTTCTGGGAAAGGGTATTTTGGGTCAAGCAAAGCTGTCAGTGCATTTGGATCCATTTTGTTAGCCAGTATGAATCTTACCAGCCTTTTGTTTTGCAGTTACTCTCTTCTCCCTCCTCTTTTTTTAATTTTAAAGAGGCATTGAAGGGAGGGGTGATGTTTTCAATCATCAGAATACAAGGTGGTGAAAGTATTTCAGCTAATTTGATATAGTGTAGCAGGCTAATTTTTCACTTGGGAGTGAGAACTCCAGTTTTCCTTTTGTGTTAGCATTTAGCAAGAGTTTTCTTTGGTTCCATTATCTCATTTCTTCCTCCTGTTGGCAAAAGCTGATTTAAAACAGTTCTCTTGAGGACCGCTCCTATGCCTGGAATGAAAGCATACGCATAAGACCTTTGCTGAATCAGAGCCCATGAGCTGAGCTTAATTCTTAAGTTGACCCTGGAGCTGTTTCAAGAAACCATACAGATCACCTTTAAATATCTTCTGCTTGAAATACGCCATTCAGGTTAAATACTGTTCAGCTATGTAATTGTAGCAACTGGTGGGTTGATAATAAACCATCATACACCAATATTTTTTAAGAAGATCAAACTTTCAGAGATTCAAATGGATTGTGCTGTTAAGTCATGCAGATCATGTGGCCTGTGAAATTTAACAAGATGGCTCATCAGTGTTTTGCAAAGTTAGAAGTTCTCTGTACAGGCATATTGACCTGGGAATGTATTTGTGAAATATTCATCAGATACTGTAAGTATCAGTGACAGTGGCGGTGTTTGATTTTTTGCACATGACCATCTCTCTTAAAATTGCTTCCTTTCTTCTCTGGCCTGTCCTCTGTGGCTCAGACTGTGTTGCTCTGTCACATCACATACTGTGCTCCTGCCTTTTTGCGGGCTGCTTTCAAGCAGCTGTGCTAGAGGGATTCCTAATTATTTATCAGTTTAATAGTGTACCTTGCTCTTTAGGGACAGGTAGACAGAATTCTTACATAAAGGTCCATCCAGTTCAAGGATCTGGGCCTGCATGTTCCTTACTACTTTCACTTTATGTCCCATCAAGCAGAGATGTATTTACATTACCTCCTTCGGTAAAGGTGTAGGCATTGAAGCTCATGAGGAAAAGGTGTTTCATTTCCTTGTTTTAGGTTGTACCCCATGTGCAACAATATTTGTCCATTTTATTTTGCTGCTGATTAGGATCATCAAACGATTCCTTCTCTTTATGTTTTTTAATGCTGGAGGAAAAAAAAAAACCTTTAACCTTTCTGTCTCATTAAATGTGCTGCAAGCCTCACAACACTTAAACAAGCATCCCATGTGAGGGGCTCTTGACATCAGAGTTTTCTTTCACAGATGCCTGATTACTTCCCCAAAGGTGTCTGATTACTCTTTGCTGGAGTCTCAAATGATGCTGTTTCCCATCAGTGGGAATTCGCCTTAGAGTACCATCTTTAATTACGATCCTAGACTAAGTTAAATAATGAGCAGTCATAAATTCACTCTAGTAAAACTTACTTAGCTTTGGACTCTAAATTAACAGCTGGGACATTTCTGTAGTAGTATACAGGCAATCATTTTCCTTAGTGTTCATTGTTAAGCTGTTGTGAGACACAGTTTGGAAGTCCTTGTACCTTTGTGCCACTAAAATGTGGATAGAAGACATTTGGGTTGGATTTTCCCTCCCACATGCTTTGCACTGGAGGCACGGCCCCAGCTATTAACCTGTAATCAAAGGTGTAGCACTGCTCAAGCAAAGCAGTTCAGTTTGTATTCCCTACTTCATGACTCCTGACATCAGAAATGAAACAAAGGCCTCCTGTGAAAGTGTTGCCTTTTCTGCGTGGCATGGCATCCTTGCGTTGGAGTGCACCTCCACTGCAGCAGCATCCGAAGTTGTGGAAGTTCGTGCAGTGACACCATCATTTGGAGGCAGATAGTTCAGAGCATTGGCAGCAATGTTTCTGAATGAGAGCAAGTTATTGTTCTCATTTATTGCCTCAGTCATTACTCCTAGTAATTTGGTTTTGCTTTCTAAACGCCTGTGTTTTATGGGGACTCTCACAAAACATCTTTGCAGTTTCTTCATGCCCTCGGGTTCTCTATGGGAGGCCAAAAAGAGTGGTAGGCAGAAAGGTTCTTCTCTCGCCAAATGTCATTTATATATTTCAGTCAAGCTGAAATGACCATAAAATACTCTATAGCAATAAGTGTAATCCATCCCAAACAACTACATAGTAAATGTGAATGTAAAGTGATACGTTATTGAAATTTTAATTTGGGATTGCTAAAACAAAAAGATGACTATTAAGATGACTATTAATTTTCTTTAAATATCTTAGGGAAAACAAAAATAAGCAAGAACCTTTTTAAGTTAATTTACAATATGTTTACCATTACAGTTGACTGTTCTTGCCCTTTGGAAGAATCTTGAAAGATTTCTTTGTGGATTAACAACTGCTTCCCAGTTTCCGTGGATAACTAGACTTTTCCTACTTTTCTGTTTTATTTAATTTTGTTATGAAGATTATCCATTCCCTATTCCGTTCCCCTTTAATCAGATCAGTGCCCTACTAGGGTGTGCTGCTGCAGACGACTCCATGGATCATTACCAGGATTTCTGTTGGTGTGCAGCAGGCAGGCTCAGTGCAAGAGGTTGCACTTGAGGGTGGTAACACCGAGCTGCTAATTGCTTGCCCTGCATCTTCTTTGCACTATGGACCTGCCCATCTGCCACTGCGCCTCAGTGCTCCAAGGAAATGTGCTCACCTATTGCACCTCAAGTACTTGCTGTTTTGACATTGTAGGCAGAAACCAGTGCCCTCCCCCTGCATATCTCATCCCTTCCACCTCATCTGTGTCTTACTCTACAGTGCTGGTTCCTCCTGTAGGCAGTTGTCTTGGAGCACATCATGCGAAGGCAGGAAAGGACATGCTGCTGCCTTCCCAAGAGTCTCAGATCAGTCAGGTAGAAGGCAAAAAGTTTCAGGAAAAGAACCTTGACTCATTTTGAGGGGGGAATCAGGTGCAAAAAGATGTGGGACATGTACCTGACTCTCATCTGTGGTGACTTTGGGTTGTGATGTGAGCAGCGTGTGTGCCTGTGCCTGAATGTAATGGACAGTTTGCCAGTAGTTTTATTAATGCACAATAAGTAACTGCTGGAACTTGTATATAAAGAGCCCAAACCAAAAGAGCAAGAGGACTTCAGTGTGAAAGCTGAAGTATGGTTTGGGTTCACAGCTGCCACTAAAGCTGGAAGAGCTGAGTACTTGTAAGGGAGCTTGATGATTTATTCCATTTACACCTGCAGGGAATTCCTTTCTGCACTGCTACCTGCTAGTCCAGCAAAAGCACTGATTTTAATCTCAGTCTTGACAATACTTTGGACCATGAGTGCCTGGAAGTCATCCCTTGTGTTGGAAAAAACCTCCAGAAGCTATGCAAGACAAGCTGCTTTCCTGGTCTGATTTTGGGCATCCCTCAAGCACATACTGGGAGGTTCTACTGGCCCTGTTGGCTTGTTCTTCCTATGCTCCCTGGTCCAAAGATGTGTCCTTTGGCAGGAAATCCTCCTTCCTCCCCCAGCTGATGCAGCACGTGCCACTGAATGGGATCACATGTGTTGCATCAGATGCACTGTATGAATAAGGACACGGGTGCATGCTTTAAACACACGTCACCTTCTGTGTGTACACATGAACATGTGCAGGACAAACAAAGACCTTGCAGGGCAGATCCTTGGTGGACATCAGTTTAGCCCAGCGTGCCGTCTGATGGTGCAAGGCTAACCTGCACCCACTGAGGATTCAGGCCACGTGTGTAGAAACAGAATTTGTGAAATGTATTAAATCCTTGGGCTCAAACACAACGTAGTAAAACACATGGTCCGTGCCTTTCAGTAAAACAGGGTCTGTAGCTGTGATGCCATGGAAACTCACACGCTACAAAGCAAGCTGTACAGGAGTGAATCCAAATGCTGGTTGTGCGTTCACCACAGAGAAACGGGCAGGCAGCAGAGGGGCAAAACTCAGCTTGCCCAGAGCCCCTCCGTCGGAAGTGCCCCACGTGCTGGTTTGCTCATGAGGTCGTTTCCCGGGGCTCATAAAACAAGCGCGGCGTCTGTCGGTGTCCCTCACACCTTAAGAAACAACCCCGTCTGTTTGAAGCCTAGTGAAAGGTAGGAGCAGGGAAGATAAATAGTCTGTCTCCTAGCTACGTTCTGCCTGTGGATTGAAGTAGATCAACACAAATATTTGTGTGTACGGCATGCTCCGGAGCCTGCGAGTGCCTGCTAGCAAAGTGCAGGCAAAGGTAAAGGCAAAATGCATGCTTCTCTTTAAAGCAATTATCCTTATATATTAATAATGTCATTTATAAGCACTCTGAGAAGTTAACAATGTACACTGAAGCAAATAAAAAAAAAAAAGGCAAGCGTTTAGCGAAAGGAGAAGGGGTAAAATGTAGTAAAGTATACCTCTTAGCACTTTTCTATGTATTAAAGCCTGTGTTGTCTCCACATATGATCCTCGTAGTCTATTTCTTATCCTTTGGGAGCACAGCCCTCACTGAACTCCAAGATTGAATCCGACAGCCCAAAGAATGCTGTTGTTTGTTATGGATTGGCGTCTCTTCCTAAGGATCTCCACCGAGTCACGCCAATGCAAGGTAGCTGAATCTGCCCCTGTATCACTTCCCTTACCATGGCACTGAAACCAAGTGAGAGTTTTCTCATTGCATATAACCTGTATTTTGGCATTTCAAGGCTTATTTGAAGATTGAGGGTCTAGTAATGAACAGGAATATATATGCATGTGTGCATAGATACATGTAGTCGAAAAGTATTTTTCTTCCCTTCTTTCTTGGCATCACTTTTGTCCACAGTCAGGTTCCTGGGAGCTGCAGAGCTAAGTGAACGCAGTGAAGTATTTTGCTGATAGCACAAGCATTGATGACAGTTTTCAGACTTCTCTGAAATCATCTCAGAGGGAAACTTGTGACTGAGTTGGACGTCGTTACAGCAACAGCAGCGAGTGGTCCATCTGTCCTACAGGACTGGCCCTTCCCAAGAGCTTGGCCACCAACTCAGTTGCCCTTATGGGGAAGAAAGGCGTGAGATCCTCTTACTGACCTCTCAGTTTCTCTCCTACTGAGTGTATAGGGAGAAATGTCCTGTCTACCATCCTCTGCTCCTACTTTGTAAGGGAGAAAGGCTGTTTCCTGCCACTTGTCTCATGCATATGAGAAAAAGAAGTGAAGCCTTTCTCTCCTTATGGCCAGGAGCTGTGTCCTGGGACAAGACCAGACCCTTGTCCATGTCTTGTAGCTACCTCTGCACAGTCCTGAGCCAGTAACGTGCTGTGGGCACATCCTGATGCTGGTTTTTCCTCCCTTTCCATATGAATTGTCTTAGAAGATCCCTGACCATCTCACCAGGAGCGATTCAGGACTTGACTATCATGTTGCTTTTCTGTGCTGAAAATTTTCCGGGTTTCATCGCACAACATGTATCCCATGGTGCCAAAGAGAGGAACAGCAATTTTGCATTGCTGAGACGTGCAGCAGCAGGGAGGGAGTGGGATTTTCCAAAAGAGGGCATAGCACAGCTAGAAATAACTGCCTTTAAAGTGGTGACATTTTTATGCATGGAAGAGCTAACTTAGAACATTTTTAGAGGATTTTATAAATCCCTCTGAGCCCAGTGCCACTGGATTCATCATACGAGGCACCTGTTTTACAGGGAGAAGGTATACAGGAAATAACTAAATACATGGTTCTTATGCTCTCTCTAACTTTCCCTGAATAGCTCTTTTTATAACCGCAGGTAGTATATGCAAAAGGCATGAGGAAACTCGGAAAGTTTGGCTGGTTTTGAATTTCTGTCCTTGAAAGAGAAACATAGGCTGCTTTTAAAAAAAAAAAAAAAAGAAAATCTGTAATTTTCTCTTACATGTCCTTTTTGCGTGGTGTATCTTCATGGGTGCATCTTAATATCAGTGGTTAATTTTTTTTTAAAGCAATAACCCACCCCCCCCTTCTTTTTTCTTGCAACTCTTTGAAATGGAGCTGCCAGGAGCTTTTGGATTAAGCTTTATCAGGCTTCAGTTAGGAAAGCCTCATGGAGGTTACATAGCCAAATACAACATACAAATCAAATTATGGGAGAGATGAATGCAGAATTGTTAAATTAATTTTGTTTGTTCCAGCCCATTGGAATGTTTTTTAACATGAAGGAAAAATAATTCTCTGCTGCATGACTGGCCTGGCCAGCGCTTAGGACTGTATTAGCATGCTACATTTGTCTGCGAGTGGCAAGCAGGTTTTCTCCAGGCTTGAGCGAGCCCTGGAAGACGAGGCTGGCCAAGATGCTGGCTTTCCCCCCTGCCTTCCCCGGCGGGCTGATCTGCAAAGAAAAGACAGTGTCACACTCACAGACAGCCCCATGCATGGCCAACAGCTGTAAACGCCGGCTGAGGCCACCCTGTGTCAGGTCAGAGAGCTTCCTCCACATCACCAGATGCACCCGTGCAACCTTCCCTCTTCTGCAGGACTTTTCCATAAGGCAGGAGCCAGCGTGTTTCCCACGTTCCCAGTTCAGGTCATCCCCAAAAGGAGAGTGGGGTTTGTTTTTTCCACGCTGAGAGAACTGGGATGTGCCACGCTCTGGGCATCACTGCCTGCTGTAAGGCATGTTCCTGGTACTGCAAACGTGCCTGCCTGTTGAGTGCCTCCCAGGCGTAGCCCTGTGGCCTCAGCAAAGCTTTTCTGCCTTCAGGAGTCCAGGCACGGATGGTCTGCTAGCCAGATTTGGTGTCCTACTAGACCTTCGCAGGGCCATTTCAGGTATCTATGCCCTGTTATTGCATTACACCACCAAAAGTCGTGCTGAAAGCCTCCTTGATATTTTTATTTTCCTTCATGATCTGAATTTTAAAGAGAGCATTAGTAATGTTTTTCCTAAATATAGCTGAAATGCTATTTCAGTGTGAAATGATGCTGGTTGTTGGGTTTGGTTCTTTGTTTTTTTCCTCAGGCAAATGTGAATTCACAGGCTTTTTTGGCCTATTTAGCCTAGTTTAATATGAGCTTGTGTTTCTCTTTAGTGTGTCCTGATTGAGTTCAGAGGAAGATATAAACTTCTCTCTCCCTGTCCCAACCTCTTCTATTTGCATTTCTATTTGCCCTTCAGCTCTATGTTTTGCAAAATCAGTAGAGGTTCTTTAGCATCTAAAACCAAAAGAAAGTGGAGGACCCCGCAATTCTTTCTATCTTCTTTCAAAAATCCAAGGTACTCAGAATATTGAAAGGAAAATTAAGTCTCTAGAAAATGCCAGTTGTTTTATAGATGGTCAAATCATTACACTTTTTTTCTTGCCTTTCAGACATTTGCTACGTTATTATGTATCACTTTAATTAAATCATCAAATTGAATTATTGGATCAAATGTTTTTTATTCCATTGTGTCATGAACAGGTTTGGTTAAATTAATAAAACCGTATGTTTCATTTTATAAAAAAAGATTTCTTTTTTGCCCATTCATAATCTGTTAAGAAAAAGGAAAAAAGTGGCTGAAAAGGTTGATTATTACTTAATTACATCAGGTACTGTGATGTGCCTTGGAGTAATTGGAACAAAGTCGTCTTAAGTCATGAAAATTTTGCAGTATTTGCTGTGAAATAGTGGTGGTGTGAATTCAGTCTTCTTTTAGCTGGCTGTGCATGAGGTTTATCCTCATCAAAGCTTGTCTTTGTCAAGTCATTAGAGTCACTGAGCTGCTTAAAAGTTCTCATGACCTTCTTGGATAGGGGAGGGTCTCCTGACTTTGAGTCTGTGAATCTCCTGTTTACCCTTGGGTAAAACCCACTTCTGTCCTCTGCTTAGCACGAGCTGTTCTGAAGGGCATCAAAGCTGGCTGCAAGAAGTAGCATGGAATAGAGGATGTGACAGTCCCCTCTCCCTAGGGTGGCTTGGGGTCCTTGTATGAAAAACAGCTGGTTAGCCATGGTTCAGAGGGGTATTGCGACCAAGGTAGATCTGTCTCTCGTGAAGGTTACCCTGTTGAATTACTTCTAGAACAATTTGATGCATGATTACTTCAAATCTCCTGGAGGAGGAGGAGTGGATAAGACATTTAGGTCTGGGTAGCCCTTCACCCTGGGCTCCTCTCTCTGATAGGATTTGATTAGGTGGGGCAATAAAGGCTGGCCTGGCATTTTGAAGCATAATTCTGTGATGACAAAGGGCTTCAAAGGGTGCAGTTATGATTTATTGGTGCAGTTATCAATAAGCAATGATGTCAGTGAGAATTGATCTGACTATCTCAGCAGAAAGAGGTGAGCATGGAGAGGCATACCAAGGATCATGAAGCTGTGTATGTGACAGTGATTACTTTCAGCTGTGCCCTCTCAGCTGAGTCCTGGCCACCTTCACGCCGTGCTCTGCATCAGCCTGGCCCTGTGGGCTCTCTGTAGAGACCAGGAAGGAAGAGGTTTGCAGAGAGCAGACCAAGGTGTCGCTTCTGCCTTTGTGGCATTGCCATCAGAATGCCACTTTGGTCCCTTTAGCCACTTTGGTCCCTTCAACTCAGTGTAAACAGAAACCCATACTCGTTTTGTCAACAATTTGAAGTACTGACGAGTTGGTTTGCTTTGCTGGATCAACCTTCTGGGTTGAGCAAGACTGTCCTACTGCCAAACCGCAAGATTGTCCTCAACTCAATGGAAGGAGCAAACACCAAAGATATTTCCTGCCTGAGCATATTTCTGCAATATATATTTGCTTGTCCAGGCTAGCTACAAAATGTGAGTTATAACTGCACAAATATATTTGACAGGTATTTTTCTATTGTACTGGTAATATTGGTGTTTACAGCATTTAATCATTTTTATTTAGGAACTGTAGCTATTTCAGTAGTGTAACAGCAGAGCTACATGACCAACTTGCAAGTCCAGACATAGGAATAGATATTTCTCCCCTTCGGTGCTGTCAAGACTCTTTAGAAATGAAATAATGGCCAAATATAAACGCAGTCACATACCTGCAGAGTGCAAACAAGCTGAATGTGTTGGCTTTAAATGGAAAAGTCGTATTGGGAAAAATAATTCTGCAATTAGTGTCAGCGTGATGGGCTGGGTGACACTTTGACTTTCCCTGGCAGAAAAGACCGGCTCCTTTGCCATGGCACATGTGTTTAGGTATCATTGCAAGTGATTTTTCTCGGTTCAGAGTTTAATATTGGGAAAGAGAATGTAAGAATCTGTCCCGAATTGTGTATTTTAAACGTGATTTTTAAAGCTTGGAAAAAAATCTTTATAGCTGGGAAGTGCATGATGCACTTTTTCGGTAGCATATGAGTGCCATCTAGTGTTCCTCGTTAGTACCCTGACCCTCACATTTCAGTGGCTTGAAAAAGAGTTTTCTTCAGCGGCTGGGAGTGGGCTGAGCACAGCCCTCTCCTCCTGGGGTGTACGGGCTGGCTCTGCGCCTGGGCTCGGTCTTCCCTGGAGAAGTTTGGGGTTTGGGGTCTGCAGTAAGCAGAAGCCGATTTTTTGCCCACTGGTTAACCTGTTCCTGTGGTGACGGTCCCCACCGACTTCAGCCTGGGTGGGAGGTAACTTGTGCCTCCCTGCTGTAGGCAGGGTTAGGAAGGCACAGCTTTTGGAGCCTGGCTGGCAGGTTCCCCTGCCTGTTATGAGAAGGAGGAGGCCAAGGACTATCAAGTCCTGCTCTTCCCCATGCTGGTGATACATTACTGACTAACAGTTGAGAACCTGTGAAGGAAAATACATCGAAAGAGTATAAAGTAACTTCTGCTCATATGGAAAAACGTACTGGGTTAAGAGGAAGCACTGACCCAGCCGTGTCACATTTTTAGATGCTGCAACTATTTCCAGGGCCTGCAGCACACGCCAGATTATTTATCCCCTTCGTACAGCAGGAGACTGTGGACCAGGGAAGAAGCCGAGAACTAAGCAACCTGCCTGCAGGGAATGGATTCTCTTGCTCCCTTTACGTTGGAGAGCAGAAGGCAGCTGCAGGTGGTATTAAATCCCATTGGTCTCAGTAGATTGCAGTCTAAGCTATTACTGTAGGCAAGGGCATTAAAGAAAAAAGCTGGCTCTTCGAGTGAGGCACAGTTCTTCTTATTTGTTATCTCTCGTTTATTTAGGAGAGCTTCATATTTGTTCATTCTTTTCTTTTTTTAGCTTGCAGCACCCCCCCGGTCAACATGAAAGTGCAGCCTGTGAACAGGACAGCATTACTTGTGACCTGGAACCAACCAGAAACCATCTACCACCCTCCGATCATGAACTACATGATCTCCTATAGCTGGACTAAAAATGAGGATGAAAAAGAGAAGACTTTCACCAAGGACAGTGACAAGGACCTGGTAAAACCACAGCATCAACCCCAGACATATGTATCAAGCTATCCTTATATTGTTATTTGCTCAGTAGAAGGAAGTAGAGGAAAGCAGTTGTTACCTTAAAGATAGGCTGGAGTTTAACTTGCAATGAGTTGCCATTAAAATGCTCAGCATTAGTTGAACATTGCCTAACAGACTACCCAAAACACTGGAGTGTGAATTTATAGTTTATGTGAGTGCATAAAGGACTAAATCTGCAGACACTTTTTCATATACTGTTGCTGAGAAGCAGCTGGCTCGGGAAGTAGTTAGGCTCTTAATACCTTTTGGCTTGTGTTCAGCTCACAGATTTTCACATTAAAAGCCCGATCCCCCCAAATCTGCTCCTGGGTTCAGGCTTTTCACCGTGCATAGCCCCTCGCAGTCTTTGGAGCGGTTTCTGGCAGTAAGTGCCACCAGCAATAGGAGTGGCATGGTCAGGGCTAGGAGGTAAATGCAGAGTGGCCCTGTACAAGCACTGCCTACGTCTGGCGGTGGGAGAAAAAGAGGGAAGAGCAAGACAGTTCCAGCACAGATGGAAAACACTGATCTATCTCCTCCATTTAGGATTTGATCTGCTTGTCATTCTTGTCTAAGTGGAAGCAAGTATTGTACCGGTCTTTAACATTCTCTGCATATAAAATCAAAGTGACATATTCAGGTTTGAAAGGCCTCCGTATATTGTTAATCAAAGAAAGCCTCTAGAATAATGAAATTGGTAATTGTATATGCACATGAAAAATGCAGCAGCACAGAGTGTTATTCCTAATGACTGTTATCGTATTTTTTTTTCAAATACACAGTCCTCTGGGCCCATTCAATCAGTTATACAATAATACTTCTCTTATTCCCTTAGATGAAGATTCTTTTACTTCATTTCCATTTATATTTTCAATTTCCCCACTAGACATTGTTATCTGGGTCACATTAGGGAATGATGTGCCTCACAAAATCTGAAAGGAATCTATTGAAAGGCACCCAAGGTTATGATGTATTGTAACCTCTCTCTTGTCATAACTTCACACTCTTAAGGGAGTTTTTTTTAATCAGGTATAAGGAGGAGAGCCTTAATCAGCAAAAATGAGGTGGGCACAAAGATAGCATCCTGTTTTATGTAAAAGAAATAATTAAACGTGCAGGGGATGTGATGGAGTGATAGCTTGAAAATAAATTGCAGTGAGACCCTGTGCGGTGCAGCAGAACTTGGAGGTTAAGAAAGCAATGACAGATTAGTCTATTTTAGGGGGGGAAAGAAAAAAGTTCTTTTTCAGAGGAAAATGCAATTTGCTCTCAGTGCTCTGGCAGAGGCAGCGGGGCTGTCCCATCTTGAAATAGAGCTGAATAGTGTTGTCCTGAACAGACCACTGGTATTTCAAGTGACCCGTGTCTGTATTTTTTTCAAATGGAAAACACACTTCAAGTGACTGCTGCTGTCTCCTGCAAGACATGAGCTGGTGTGATCATGGACTAAGGCCACACCAAAGGGTAGCTGCGAGGCAGCAAGGTGAAATAAATAGTCAGTTTGAACATACAGTGAGTTTTCTGGGCTTAGCCCATGTTGGGACTTGGATCTCCACCTACAAAAATCTCATTTTAATTCCTGTAAGGTCGGGTTTTTCTGAGGAGAGCAGAGACTTTCAGGTGGGAAGACTGCCACAAGAGTAGATGTAGGATGTGTTCATTTCTTTCTTGTGGGCAGAGTCAGCAGAGTCTGGGTGCATGGCTTTTATCACAGGGAACTCCTTTGACCTTAGTGTTACCCTCTTCCAGGGGACCAGTGAATATTTCTGTTTAGAAATAAGTTTGTCTTGTATGGCAGAAATGTCCTGTGTTAGCACAATGCTTTTTATATTACAAACTGATCGTGGACAGTACTGTGGGGGTAAAAAACTGAATAATATCTATTTTTTTTAAACAGAAGGCCATCATTAGCCATGTCTCACCTGACATCCTTTATCTGTTCAGAGTTCAAGCAGTTTGCCGAAATGAAATGCGTAGTGACTTTAGCCAGACTATGCTCTTTCAAGGTAAAGACAACACATACATATTTTTCCATTGTGACTTTTTGTCCGTCTAACATTTTCTTTGTGGAGTGCAATATGGTGTGGAATGATTTCAGAAGATGTTTGAATGCATGTAGACAATGCTGATTTCAGATTCTGGCCAGTTACTTTATCAGAGTCCTATTTCTAGTGATGGGGGGTTGCCTACATGTCTAAGCTGGCAGGGTTCATCAGCTTTTAAGAGAATTCAGAGCTTTTTTTGGTACTAGTTTTCTAAAACGAACTCATCAGGGACTGCTTATGCATCAGAGGCACAGCTATAGCAGAACGTGGGTCTGATTGGTGTCTGTTTTATGTAAAGAGGAAGGAAGATTAGTCCTACCTTGACAGCCACATGTGGAGCTGTTCAGGTTTTACCAGGCATACTGCCTCAGTGATTTCCAACCAACATATTTAAATGAAAGCCAAAGAACTGGATGCTAAGCTGTCCTTAGCCGGGGATTTCCTTTTAAGTTTATTGGAGAAATCTGGTAAAGCCGAGACTTGATGCTTTCTGAGTTAAAGTGCTGAAGTTTTGCTTCTTCCTAGGAATTTGTTACTACTTATCTTATTACGTAGGGCAAAATTCAACTCTGCTGAAAGCACTTCCTCCCAGTCCACTTTACAGATAAAAAAAAACCCCTTGGAATGGGTAATGGAAAACCACAACAAGCAGAGAGTTAAAAATATAGATCCTTAATGTGAAGCAAAGAGTTACATCACTTGAGTCTGATGCTGTGTATGGAACAAAATAGGAGAGGCATTTTCAAGTGTGATTTTTGGAAAAGGTGGAGGTTTTAGTCTTTCTCCATTAGTATGTAGCATCCAGAGGATATCAAGCTGTGGACACAATCTAGCTTTGTTCCTCTGTCATGCCACAGTGTTAGCAGCATTGCCAGAAGAGCAGGGATCAGACAACAAATGGCCTATCCAAGCAATATCTCTCATACGTAGTTCTCAGTTTCATAGTATCTCAGCGTTTTGGACTTCACTCTAAGTGCCAGGCAGAAGTCAGAAACTGGTATATTAATGATTATGGCCTCTTTTAGTAGATGGAAAAATTCTTTGGAATTCAATGATGATACCTATGTAATTACAGTTAAGAGTAAATCATTATTGATGGTTTTGCTGGATACTCTTTGGGTACTCTAGCCAGGTGCTCCAACCAGCAGAAGTGATACACACCTCTGCAATGGGAGTAGATGTTGCATTTCTTTCCATGTCTCCCCAAACAGGAGCTGGTCTTTAATCTTTGGCTGTACCCAAGATTTAACCTAGAAAAAGAATCCATTTGAGCTTTCAAAACATTCTTCAGAGGCAGATTATAGTTGTAGTTGAGATAGACAGCAATAAACAGTGATAATATTATCATAAGGGCAGAAAAAACCTAATATCATCAGCTTCTCTGGCTTCTTGTGTAAGTCAGGACGTTTTGTCCAACTTGGGTTTGGAGAAGAGCGTGTGTTTTCTGACAGTGTGCTTAAAAACGGTGTTGCCAGGTTTAAAGGCAAATGAATCTGTCTTCACACACAAGTACAAAGTAAGGTGAGTAATACCAAACGAGCAGAGTTGCTTTTACTCCGAACACAGACCTGCCAATCTGTTTTGCAGTAGCAATATGCAGCAAGTGTTTAGCAATTTCAGCGATGCCTCCCTTTCCAGTCTGCTGACACGCTGTTGTTCTTTGCTTCGCAGCTAACACTACTCGAATTTTCGAGGGGACCAGAATTGTGAAAACAGGAGTGGTAAGTCGGGGCCATGAATCCCTGCGGAGCGCGGATGGGCAGCGGGAATTTGGGGTGGCGTTCCCACCAGGTGGCAGCACGATGTTGTAAATCTGCGGCAGGAATGGGCTTTCCTGGGGACAAAAGGCTTTTTTAACACGCCTAAAATATTGGAAGGGAGCTGGTTTTCTACCTTCATGCTCCGAGAAGCTTTGGACACTGGAGAATCAAGCGTTAAAAAAATTTCCCTAGTATCTGTTGAACTAATCTAGACGGGATTTGTAATCTTAATGACAACTGTGGAAATAAATTTAGTTTCTTTTATTAACTCCATAACCAGATTATATGCAACAGGAATAAGGCTTCACGCACAGCACCTTTGCTCTTCCAGTGCTCTAAGAATACCTGGACTTGTGTGAAAAAAGCCTTAACAATCTCTTTGTTTTAATTTTAGTTCAGGGAAGACTGTAACGAGTCACTGAAGCCAACATGTGTATTCCAGAATCACAAATGTTGCTACATTTACAGTAAAACTGGAATATACTGTTTCAGGTTTGAAAGCACCTTATTAGGTTATTTAACATAAATTATCCATAACCTACATTTTTTGGCATTTGGTATACTATATTGTTCAGTCAAATTTATGGACTGAATTCATACTATTGAATTTACTCCAAGTGCATTGCTTCTGATTTTATTCTGTTCCATTTTGATGTACTCCCTAGTAAGCAAATAATACATACAAGGCTTGAATTTGAATGATTAATGTTTGTTTAATGATGTATAGAGGTATTCTAGACATATAAAATCTGCTGTCAAATTTTAATATGCAGTCCAGCATTGAGACTGTACGTGCCAGCGAAAAGCAAATCTCACCAGTGCCTTAGGGATTCACACTGATAAGTATCCAAATGTGTTTAGATGCTTATTTAAAGTTTTGGCTTGAAATCTCTAAAGCACAGGTTTTCTTCTGAGATCTCAGGTTCTCTGTGACTGCAGCTGGTCAAAAATAACGTGAGAAAGCAGCCGTTCTTGGTTTGCTGCAGCATTCCAACTACACGGACTGACTGAAACCAGGAATTGCAGAGAGATGCAGAAATACTGTTAAGTTATAAATTTCAGTTCCAAGAATAAACACTTGACAGTTTTGTTCAACGTTCAGGAGCAGCCTTGTTTGTCCTTGTCTAATGAATACCTTTCCAGCTAAAGCTCCTCTTCCTGACGAGTTCAGTAACATGAGGCATTTTTCAGTCAGTCAGAGAGGGAGCATGGTCAGGTTGTCTGGGCAGAACTGCTGACCCTGGCTCTTCCTCAGAATTACTCCTTATCCTTAGTCAACTCAATTCAGTGTCTTTTTCTGCAGGTAATTCAGGAAGGGGAATAACTTCCCTAGTTCTTTAAGTGTGTGCTGAGGTTTTTTTTATTTCCAGTAGAGCATACACACATGTGCAGCAGAGACCCATGTGTGAGTGTGCATGCACTGGGTTGACATTAGAGTCAGCAATAGCAGGGTGCAGAGGATGCAAAGTCCATGGTTTGTCCCCTGCTTCCTCTTGGCTTCCTGAGGGAAGTGAGCAGTGTCAGCCCTGGCTCTGGGTCTCTAACAGTCTCTATGAGCCTGTGTGTGGGGAAAGCTCAGTCTATACATGGGTGCCATGGCATGGTGGTCCTGGTAGAGGTTATGGTGATTTGCTGAGGGGCTTCTGATTCTCTCCAAGTCCTTCACATGTACCAGCTGGCCATGCTGCAAGTAGTTCCTAACAACAGCAATGCCTCACTGCAGCACCAGCCCTTAAGAGAAAAATGATGATGGGTAAATTAAGGAAATAAAAATAGTACCGTTCGAGGCCCTTACAATGTGTGTGGGAAGACCCAGAGTTCCCTGTCAGAGCCAGCCCACCAGCCACGGACGCTCATGTTGGCAGTACAGCCCTTATTTTGGGACAGCCCTTATGTAACGCTGTATTTTTAAACTTCTGTATGCTGAGGATTAAAGCACTGTGAGTAATGCAGCTAAACTCGTTAAACTCCTTTACATCCTCCTCACCCCTGAGAGGAAACGTTACTCACAAGTCACCGGTGACGTGGGTGGAGAATGTCCCGCTGTAAAATAAAGATAAGGATAAAGATGCTTTTGATGATAATGATTTTTGGAAGTGGAGAAAGCAGGGAGGTTTCTTCCCTTCTTGGTTTGCCATGTAGCTCTGTGGAATGTCCTGTTCCTGGCTTTGCCCTGCATCCAGCTGGTGTAAGTCTTCTAATTTTAAGGGAATAGCAACCATAATGGCATGTATGTGGAAAGGGAGGAGAAAAGCATAAGAAAAATGGCTCCAGGTACCATGTCAGGGCCCTTGCTGATGCTCTCTGCTATGTTTTCTTCCCCTCTACTGCTGGTGACTTCCTCAAGCCCACAGCATCTCCTGCCTCCTCAGCTGACATGGCTCCCATCAGCTCTGGCTCTTCCACCTGGACCTCCTCGGGGCTCCCCTTCTCCTTCGTGTCCATGGCCACGGGGATGGGGCCTTCCTCTAGCGGCAGCCAGGCCACCGTGGCTTCAGTGGTGACCAGTACCTTGCTGGCAGGGCTGGGATTCAGCGGTGGTGGCATCTCCTCATTCCCCAGCAGTGTGTGGCCCACCCGGCTCCCCGCAGCAGCCGCCCCCAGCAAGCAGGCAGGACGGCCAGTGGTGGCCACCACAGAGGCCGCTGCCTCCCCGGGACCAGAGCGGGACTCAACACTGACAAAGGATGGCGAAGGAGCTGAGGAGGGAGAGAAGGATGAAAAGGGTGAAAGTGAGGATGGGGAGCGGGAGCACGAAGACGAGGAAGAGAAGGATGCCGAGAAGAAGGAGAAAAACAGGGTGACGGTGGCCACGGAGGCACGCAATAGCACAGAGCCCAATGTGGCCACAGCTTCCCCCAACCGGACTGCTGAGGAGGAAGGAAATAAAACCATAACGGGTGAAGACACAAACCAAAATGTTGTCCCCACGGTTGGAGGTCACGAGGAGAGCTTTGCCGAAGCAGACACTCAGCCCCAGCTACTCCCTTCCACCCAAGTGCCACCAGCGTTCACCAACGAACTTTACCTGGGGAAGATCCCAAGAAGACCAGAGACAACAAGAAAACCTCTTCCAAAGGAGGACAGATTTCCAGAGGAATACCCCTCAGATAACAAATTCATCACCATTAACCCAGGTGAGTGACCTCCGGGGAAACTGTTTTTGCCAGCATAAGACTGTTGCAAAATTACACAAACCAAATTCCTTACTGATTTCCAGTAGATACAACATTTTTGTGGTGCCTGGCTTCATCCAATGGGCAGGTTATCACAGGACCCAACCCACAAATTGTTACTGGGGGGAGGTGAGGGGAAAGGATTATCCTTTTATTTTATTGGGACGGATTCATGCTTCTTGTACTGCTTACTAGAAGAGATAATTTGGAAGAATGTTAACGCCCAACATGCTGCATTAAGAATTTTGGTTTGTTTGGATTTTTTTAAAAAGGAGAGGGGAATGCAGTGAACTATATCTGTGAAATTAATTTGAAAGAGCGGTTGCTGTGCTGAACTGGTGTTTCATGGGAAGGTTGCTAAATATGCTGTAAGCTAATTTAGTTTATCTGCAGGATTCTCCCTGATTGGGCTCTGAGATATTCTCCCAAATACAGGATTTATTTGTCACCACAAAACCTCCGTGTTCTGATCTTCCAAGATAAAGGCACCTTTTGCACTGGAGTTACCTCCTTTTATCTTTTTATTTTTTTATTTCTTGTGGAAAAAAACCCAAACAACTTAGCCAGGCAGAGTCCACGTATTTTCTGTGTTTGTCCTGATGAGAATTACCGATGCTCCTGTACACGCCAACTCTGGATGTACGTACCAGCTCCACAGTATGTACACAGCAAATACCACCTTTTGGAAGCGTGCCCAGGTAATCTGCACGTGTGCTGAGCCCGGCGTGGTCAGGATTTGCTGCACAGGCCTGTGCAAACAGGTATCTCACGGTGCTCCCAGCTCCCCGTGCAGGAAGTCCAGTGCATATGCACGTGTTTCTGCTTGGGGAGCTGCAGGCACCCGTGAGGGAAACAGATCTTAACAACAGCAAGGAGCAAACGGAGTAAATGCGTATGGATTTATTTGCAGAGTAAGGACTGAGATTTAGATACGGCAACGATTTTATCTGAGTGATTTTGTGCATTACCACAGCATTTATAAGATAGTGCACATTTTTTGTTTGGGTTTTTTTTTCACTGTTATTGTTTATTTTGCTAATCCATAGACTGTTTTGTAATTTTGTTTTTCCATCAAAGCTGCTCTAGAGTTAGAGTACTGTGAAAAAACCTTACATATTTATTTTTCCCTACATTTATAAACACAAAAAATGCCGACATTGTGCACTCAGTTATAGCTCAGAACCAATTTAAAAAACAAAGCTATACCCAATCTTTAATAACATTTGTTACAGAAATGCTGACCTGACTCTAATGCTGTGAATCATAACCGTTCTGTAAGAGAACAGATGAACAATGAGGAAGCCAGGAAAACACGCACCAGGTTGTGCTGGTTTTTTTAAAATACACTGCTGTTTTTTCTCAACTGGAAATCTTCTTCCAAGTCCAGCCCTCCCACTGAATATGGTCTGAGGTGCCTGTCAGGCAGCTTTCAACATGCCACCTGCCCTAATCATCTTTTTATCAGGAAGGAGGAAACTTGTCCCAGCCATGCTCTGCAATGTTGGTAGCCAGCATTCACCACCATTGAGGTTCAGACCCTGGCAATTCTGTCTGCTTCAGTAAACTTGCCTCTCGAATCGTTGTCTTTGGTACTTCCTGCCTTCTGCTTCCCTTTTTTCTCATGTGCCAGTTCCTCAGATGGCCCAAGTACAATGCCCCTGATCCAAGACGTAGAAAGGGCCTTGTGGCTTATTTTCAGCCTAATAAATTGGAGGAAAGATGAGCAGCTGGTCTTGTTTCTTGGCTCGTGACAAAGGGATTGTTATTAGAGTGATTTTTATTCCACGGTGAAGTTAAGATGAAAATTATGAAAATCAATGACTTGGGGAAATATTGTTCATATTGCTAAGTACTTACTGGCTATTGTGAATTGTATCCCCTTAGTAGCGATTTTCATCTCTTTTTAGCATGGAGAGAACTATCAGTGAAAGTGGTTCAACACAACTTTGCCTCCTACTAGACAGCCTCTTTTAAGAACTCTGCTCGCTTGCAGGCTTGGGGGCTTGATGTGACCCAGCCTGAAGACACATGCGATGACGATCAGTCTTGAAAGCCCTCTGTAAATTAGGCTTTCACAGAATCACAGAATTGTCAGAGTTGGAAGGGACCTCTAGAGATCATCTAGTCCAACTCCCAATTTCCATGCTCGTATATGGAGGGAGGATAACTTAGATCACTGTGTCTTACAAAAATGGCATCTGAAATAATGAGCACATGTTAGCTGGGGGAAAAGATAAGTGGTACAGTTGCCTGTTTCACCTAAATTAGCCTTAGTTAAATTTTAGTTAAACCTCTGGTGACATACCCAGTATGAGGAGAAGATGATGATGTACCCTATTTTCAGCTTCCCAGACAAGCCTCTCCCAGCCCCCCCAGTGTACTGAAGAGGACACTCGGCATCGAAAGGGCTGGGAATGGCTACTCAGAGGTGAAGAGTTGTGCCATTTATGTCATTTTCCCTGGGGCAGAGGCTCATTCCCTGTCCTTGACCTCCAGGTGGAAGAAGTTAGGTTGGTCACAAACGTGGTGATTCCCTGTCCAGACACTGGGAAGGGCTGGTGTTTTTCAGCTCTGAGAACATTTTGGGATGTTTATTGGCTTTGGGACAGAGGCTTAATTGTCTTCCACAGTAACATGGAAATTTATACAGACAGACCTGACCTAGCTCACAAAAGGAGTTGAATTCAGTGAAACTTGAGACATAAGCGAGACCTCTTCCTATGAGAAAGGGTCTTAAAGGTTTTCCATAACAGGGTAAACATGAAATCAAAACAAAAAGAGGACATTGACATAAGTATCTGAAATCATTCCTGAGCATCAGGACAGTTAAAGGAGAGTGAAGGCCACTTCCCAAGCAAGCAGAAAGAACCACAGCAGCTTACTGTGTCCCACAGAAAGCAGAAACTTTTTTGGAGGCATCTTTTCTCCAGGAAAGCAGTTTTTAAGTAGCTGTCAAGGTTTCAAAAATGTTTTTGTGAGTAGAAAGTTTAATCATTTTAAAGAGTAGAAAATTGTTTCATAACAATGTACACTTGTAAAATTAATTATATAGCATCAAATTAGCAGTTGTAAGGAGATAACTGAATGGGGAAGTACTCATGAGCGTGGATGATTAGAGGAGAACAGGGAACACATGAGAAATTACAGGGAAAGTGCGAGGCCAATTAGTAGAGCAAGGCTCATTTTCTTTCAGTGCTTATTTCACACGCACATACACACACACCTCTCCTGAGGCCATGTCATTATTTTCCAAATGGCATTGGCCTCTTCTTGTCTGGTGGTATCGGCCAACACTAATGATTTTCTTCTGTCACTGAACGCTTGCTTGCATTCTCCTCTTTCATTTTCCTGCTCATCCTTTTCTCTGTTTTGGTGCCCGCATTAGACTAATTGTACCTTTGATCTGCAACTGTTACACACGCAGCTGCTCAGCATTGTCCGCGACTCTGAAACCTGAAAATTAGAAAAACAGCAATTAGGATGATGCTCTACCAATAAAAAGAAATAGAAAAAAAAAAAAAAAGAAAAGAAAACCAGCATAATTCAGTTACATCAGGCTAGAGCAGATATTATCCCACAGACTTTTGGTTTGTCATGCCGGACAATTAAACAGATACTTTGTATTTGACAGGAGATAATGAAAGAGCCGTTGTGAGCAAAGTAACGGATGTCCGGCTGGGCTTTTGTCTGAGTCACAAGCTGGGACTGAGAAGAGAGACTTGGGTTTGCCCCTTGATCCAAACTTCACCCAGGTCCTCCCATCCCTCAGCTCACCCACTTCTGCCGGGTTCCTCCCTCAACGGGGCTTTGTAGAGAGATCATGATGTATGGGGTTCACTTTCAAGCCTGGTGTACGCTTTTAGCAGAGACTGAATTTTAGTTTTTGGAACAGTCTTTGCCAGGTCTGAGGTTACAAAAGCCTTTTGGGGATAACCTCATTAAGATAATTAAACATCTGTGTAATTCTTTCTTTCTCCATACATGGCAAGGATTATTAAGCTGTATTTTCAGAGGCACTTGAGCCACTTTGCATGGCAACCCAGAGGTGGAAAGAGCAGAATAGCTTGAAAATAAAAGGACTGAATTATTTGATGTTTGCAAACACTATGAATTTCAGATATCTGACATCAGGATTAAATATGATTGGCATCTGTTTACAAAGCAGTGAAAAGCCATGCTTAGTTGGGCACAGCCTGTCAATATGACTACAGCAGGAAAGGCTTTAAAGAAAGTGGGAAAAAAATAGCTGTACAATGACACAAGGCTTGTATCAGAGGTAATACTTAGTTGGAAAGCATATATTTTTGCCTTTGCCTAGTTGAATAATAGGGATAATATTATGTTCCAGAATTAATAGATATCTTTTATAAGTCCATAATTTCATATATTCAAAGGAAAGATGAGCCAATCTTTTAAGTGACCGGATAATCTGAGGCAGTTGGGCAGTGAGGGTTCCCTTTTGGCCTGCAGAACAGCCGTGTTGTCGTAGTTAACGGTATCTGTAACGGTACAACAAACAGAACTTTGTCCTGGCGGTTTGTGCAATGGATGATAAAGGTAGATAGGTTATATATTACAGCTATGGCTGCTTATTATAGCAAGCAGTGTTACTTAAGGAAAACAAACACGTTTCTATTCTCAGGAACCAATTACCAAGAATGTGCGGAAAACCAGTACATTTCACAAATTGTAGAATGCCCTTTGTGCATGAGTTGCTCTACCAAAGCCCTGTTGCCCTCTGATACCCTCTGTGCCAGGGCCTCATCCATGCAGGGCCTGGATGGAGCTGCTGAACGGGTAGTTCACAGGAGTTATGGATTTTTCCAGACGCAGGAGTGGATTTAGCAGCGCCGGCTCTTATCATACATCATGTGGGACCTCCTGAAACAGATATGCTGTAATAATTTTTATTCCTTCCTACTGGGATGAATTCCAAGCCAGTAAAAAGGCAAACTGAATTAATTCAACGAAGGCATATGCCACTGGAAACTGTTTACATTTCTTAGCGAAAATGGAGTTTCCTGGTCCATTTTTTAAGCTTTTTTTCCCCCCCTCCCCCCAATGTATAACGTATGGTGGGCACCGTTACAAGGATATGCTGTTGACACTAGCAAGGCTCAACATTCTTGGAAAAGAGTGAAATGCTGACTATTTTTTGTTTTATAATATTTTGTTATGTAGGAGAAGAGGAAGCTCTAAAGGCCCAGATCTGGGGTGGGTTTTTTTTTTCGGTGTGTATTTTCTTCAGCTCTTTTCCCAAGCTACTCCGTGTGCTGCCTTTTCTTGGGCTCTTCTGCCATGACACTCACGAGACAGGCACCAGCACTCCAGCTGTACCGCTGTACTTCTGGCCCCAGCTGTCATTCCAGTACAATTTTATTGGCTTTGGTTTTTTTTAAGTGCTCTCAAGACGTTGCTGAAGCAGCAGAAGACACCTAAGATGACTTTCTTTGTAGACGGCACAGGAACAAGCTCTCTTTTTTTCTGAAGTACATCACTGCTTGGGCATTCCCAACCGGAATTTGGAGGCCAAGCATCAGCATGTGGGAATGGCGTTTGCTATTCTCACACTCAGCATACTGAACGCTTTCTTAGGTCTGTGGTGTTGGGAGTTGGCAGGGTCAGATAAGTGTGTTCTCCACAGTAGACTGAGTAAGAGGAGCATCGTGAGCACTGCAGAATTTAATAGTGTGCACTGGGACTCCAGCCCATGCTGTGCTTACAGTGGAATTTAATTTTCTTCCCATGCGAACAGAAACATATGTTTTTGTGTTGAAATACGTGGAGGTGAAACTAAACAGAATACTGTCCTTGGAGAGAGATGAAGCAACACCCTAATGAATGTAATGTAGTGGGACTGTTTGGCTCTCCTACTTAATTTTTTACGTTGCGTGGTTTTTTGCTTCGTCCCTTTTAGCATTCTGATTAGTAGCTTACCACAATACAACACACATTTTTTTTTCATGCTGTTAAATGATTTGAAATGCACTGATAAAAACCGATGGCTCCAGGCTTTCGACTTTTGCAAGTTTGGCAAATACAGCGAATAAGCCTTTGGTCTAATTCTGGGGTTGTCCTTTTCCTTATTCTTTGCTAGTTGAGGAAATCAAAGACCTGTCTTTAAAACAGCATGTTGTATATTATTAGTATGCTGTGAAGATGAAAGCTCACCACGTGCCGGAGGTACAACATTGTGCAAAGTGGCACTTTTGGTAACCTCAGTAGCCTTTCTTACTGAAGTTGGAGACAACTGGCTACTCATCCCTCTTTTGATCCCTCTGTACTCGGTACATGCTCACTTCCCCCAAACATTCCTCTGATTAGCACCTCATTTAGGCTACTTGCTAAAGGGCATTACCTCCATCAGCCTAGTTCTTAAAACCAGAAAGATTTCTTGCTGGGCTTGCAGCAGCCTGCAGCCTCGCTCTGTTTTCAGCAGTCAGGCAAAAGCATTTACAATTAACCTTTACTTCCATGTTAGTTGAATTTTACTCCTGCCTATGGAGGAGTATAATCTAAATGCTATTAAAATAGAGTATGACTTCATATTATGTGACATCTGGTGACTTCCAATTATCTGTGTTTTGCCTGCCTACGGTGAAAAGGCAATTATGTTCTTCTGGTAGGATTTGCAGCAGTTTGAGAAGGTATGATAATACAATACCGAACGAGGGCAAGGAAGCACGTTAGTAAGGAAAGACTCACGTAGGCTAAAAAGTAGAAGTCAAGTGCATACATTTCAATCCTCGTTCAAATCTGATGCTGTTTACACTAATCCTTTCCCATTTCATCCTGTTGACAGGTATTGATGAACTACTGCCTGTTTGTTAGGAAACAGAAATGATACAGAATTCGCTTCTGTATTTTTCTCCGTCTAAAAAAATTTATTCATCAAGCCTACATGAATTTGCACAAATTATAGATGTCTTTTGAAATGCATTGATACAATGCCTATGCTCATTGGCTCCAGAGCTTGCAGAACCTCCAGATAGTCATCTTACGTAGGAAAGAAACAGTAATGTTAACAAAATGTCATGAGAAAAGTGAAATGGAGTTACTCGGCCACATCTCAGGATATTGACCAACTTTAATTTTGTTCAAAAGCTGTGGCATAATGATTTCTTCTGTCAGTTACAACACATCCTATCCATTCATTCATCCATCCATCTTGACAATCCATATGCTAAAAAGTGCTTTCGTATGCAGTAACTCACCAGATTGTGACAATTCCACAAATGATGTGACATGACACCCAACAT
This sequence comes from Nycticryphes semicollaris, assembly GCA_013400055.1. Taxonomy (NCBI): domain Eukaryota; kingdom Metazoa; phylum Chordata; class Aves; order Charadriiformes; family Rostratulidae; genus Nycticryphes; species Nycticryphes semicollaris. The sequence continues at coordinate 415,276 of VXBJ01000825.1, forward strand.
GTTGAGGATTTTTTATTTTAAGATCGTTACCAAGAGATTTATTTCTGAAGCAAAGTATTACACTGAGCTTTGCAAACGGGGCTGTCCTGTAGTGTTGGGAAACAGAGTACATTTATCTGCGAGCGCTGATGACCGAGCAAAGCGTTTACGTTGTTACCGTGGTGAAATGCCTCGGTGGGGTACTCCACATCTGATAATAGGTGCTTGCACGATAGGGTCCTAAAATTGTCTATGAGACTGTAATTACAGGCAGTAGTAAAATCCAAGCCATATGTGGCAATAAACACCATACTTCTGCGCTCTCATGTCTCAGACTAAAGACAAATGGAGTCCCACCCTGCAGTTAGAAAATCTTTGCTCTGTTTACTCATACCATGTAAAATGGACAAGCTATTTGTTTTGCTTACACATTTTTCCATACAATAATTCTCTTTCCATTTAGTGATTGTTTTTGTTATGTGTTTAACACACAGCTGACAAGAACAGCTCCAGCATGGCCACGAGACCTTCTCCTGGTAAAATGGAATGGATCATCCCGCTTATTGTGGTCTCGGCACTGACCTTCGTGTGCCTCATTCTTCTCATTGCCGTGCTCGTCTACTGGAGGTGAGCCCGTTTCCTTTTTGATTGGAAACCGATTAGGATTTAAAATGCATTTCAGGTGGTGTTTTTTAATATGTTTCTGTGTTTTTTATTTTATTAGATGTTACGGTGATAAGGTGGCATTAGATAACTCTCTGGATGCTAAAACAGCTCTGTTGGTTAACTATTAAGCTGTCTGAAGTATTGATTTTTGTGTCACGAAAATGAACTTGATAGAGCCCTAGCAATGGTAGAGCCAGCTGTTAATGCCAATAGGTATTTTCATAATTAGTCCCTCTAATATAAGTATAAAGCAGTATCTTTTCCTTAGCCTTCAGGAAGGGAGGAAAGCCCAGTGAGACTGGATTTGGTTCCACCGGTGACTTTACCGCAGATCTCCTGCATGATATTAAATAGATCTTTTTTCCCTTTGACTGTACTTCAAGAAAGGGGGGTAAGCTTGTTCCATGTTACATGGCAATGTTCTGAGTAGGAGTTCTTTAGCATAGGTGATGTGTTCTGAAGTGCAGTCTGCAAGGTCCTGAAGGTAAAGATTGCCTCCGACAAAGAAATACTGTCCTATACACCAGTGGGCATTGGCTCGGTGCAGGAGACTAGGATTAGCATCAACAAATCCATCTCCACTTGATTTAAGGTAATTTAAAACTTCCAGCATCTTCTTGTGCCCAAACAAAAACCCAGAGACACCTCATTTTTCTGGTAGTGAAAGTTAACAAGGGGTTAGCCTCATCGAAAGTATTTAGGAATTATTTTAAAATCTGATTAGGTGGGACACAGAAAGTAGCTTTGATGAGAAGTAGCATTCAATTGATCAGTATATTTGCAGAATCAATTAAAAAAATACCAAGCTGTTTTTCGGTACCCCCATTGCACTGACAATTAATTGGCCAAAATTGTTGAGGCTGGGAACGTTTGAAAGAATATTCATAAATTAATGACCTTAGTCTGGAGAAAATAATTTCTATTAACATTTGCAAATAATTAACATCAATAAAATTGCAGCAGTATGTGCACAAAACCTGAAATTAGGCAGATTCTGAAGATCCCACTAAAGTGTCCTGTCCTTCAGTATGTATTTTCTTCATTTGAAGGACTAAACTTGGTGCCATTCACACCAGGCGAGCCCTTTAAAGGATATGAGATATTCTGAAGCACCCTAATGAAGGGTTAGTAATATTTCTCTTGCGTTGATACAAAACGCTCTTCTAAGGAGGAAAGGTTCTGAAATTAAATGCTAATAGCTATTATCAAGAAGAATGTTGGTGCCTCTCATTGTTTGGAAAACATTTCCATCTCCTGCAATTTCACAAATGGATCAAGAGAAGTAATTGCAAAATTAGTGTTTAATTCACTCAAAGAGTAACAATATTATCCCTGTGAAGATATTAAAGCTGAAAAGTGCTGGCTGAGTGACCATTAGTCAGGGACTGATTTTTGATAAATACTGGCCTTTATTATAGATCATAATATTATTCCAGTCTAAAATTAAGATATGTTAATGAAAGTTAAATACTTTTTATATTCAAAATTACTAACCATCCACCTCATAAAATTTTCTATTTGCTTCATAATATCAAACATGCACATAAATCAAGGAATATACACGAACAAAGACTAACTGAAGCCAAATTACTCTTCCAGTAATATTTGCTGTTTTGCATACGGCCAGCAATTGTTTCTTATCTGCTCTCCATAATACGCATGAATAGTTAACATTCATCAGTGGCTTTGGTAATATTTTGGGCGTTGTTATTAATACCCTTGACAGCACTGGATCGATTTTTTGTGTATAATTGATACTAAAAAAAGGGTGGAAATTCAAAATTAATATAGACATGGAAAGCATGACATGTAGCAGTCAAAAGTTTTTGAAAAATACGAAGCAACAAATTGAGAAACAATAAACAAACTTGAGAGCACGTGTGTACTACCTTCAAAATAATCTCCTATGTCTACCTTTGGGGTTCTGAGGATGTTTTAACAAGTACTGAGAGTGTATAAAAATGTCAACCTGTGTTTTAGAATAAAACAACAAGCAACTAGAACACAGTCCACAGTAACGTTTCAAGTTGTGCAAACCGTGTCAGGGAAGTGGCAACACAGCATTTTTTGTGCCCTTTTCAGTGTGATTACCTTTCCTTAGGAAAAATAAAATGTTTATCTCTGTGAGTGTTTTAACATAAGGAAAAAACAGATCCTCAAACACCGCAGAGTCTAATTTACAAGTTTGAAAGGAACAGTGATCTGGATTTTCAGGAAGAAATACTTAGCTTAAAATGTAATGGGCAACATATGGAATAATTTGCTAAATAACACCATCAAAGCAAATGGCATGAAAACGAGTTTGAGACAGATTTTTCAGCAAGGGAAACATGGTATTGAAGTGCACAGCAGAAAAACACTTGTTATGAAAGGATAACCCTCAAGGGGACAGGCGTGTTGGACCAAGGGGTCTTTTCTTGCACAGCAGTTCTTTGTTTTGGTGGGGAAAAAAAGCATTACAAAACAAAACTCAGAGACCTAGAAAATACAGAAGAGACATGGTTGCCCTTTGGCAATATATTTTGAGGGTAAAACAAACGATATTTTCACTTTTGTGTTTTTGAGCATCTGTGGGATTGGATGATTTGAGACCAGAGGTGACATAAGTAGAACAATGAAGCAGAGCAAAGCCTTCTGCTTGTTTGCATTGCATCGGTGCCCTGTTATCCAGGGACCAAAACCAAGGAGTTGGGGAGATTGCTTGTGAAGCTTTGGCAAAGCATTTATCTCTGGTTGGATCCTTTGTAACTCAGTCTGTGATACAGCAATGAAATAAGTTTTGCGATGATGTCTTGTTGTAAGGAAGCTTCATTTTCTGTTCCCTTTACTTGCAAAGGAGAGTGATAGGAAGCAGCAGTCACTGTTTGATGAAGCTTTTCCATTCTTTATCTGTTGAGCTTCCATGCTGCGTTCATTAGAGACTCCTTGTAATTGAATATATTTGGAAATGATCTGTGCAATTTCTGAACAAGACTCCCTTATTTGCAGAGGTAATTTGCTGTTCTCGGTTCCTTTTCTGTGTGGATCCTGGACAAATGGTGAAAGAATATGATTGATGATTGAGAAAGGGTCACTTCTGTCTTTTGAGCATGATGGCCATCTCAGTAATAAGAAGGGATGGGAACATGCAGGCAAGCAGCAGCTCTGATTTTACCTTTCCACTAAAGTTTCCTGAATCCAGGACTTCTAATGGCACTGCTGTGCAAAGAGAGCTATGTGATTTTAGGTTGGAAGAGTGGAAAATAAACTGGGTCAGCATAATGAAGCTGCAAAAATTGCGCTGGCTCTTATCCCAGAACAATGAGGAGAGCACCATCATGGGATGACCAGGAGCCACAAAGTTTGGTGGGGCTGCTTGGCAGTTGGGCTTCCTGGGCAGGAGGGACAATGGTGGCTGCAGTTTAAGTTTGCTTCTGTGCATCTTTGATTCCTCTTGAGGAAAAGCTGACCCGGCTGATCCTTGAGCTGTTGTGGGCATCCTGAAGGGCACTGTTGCTCCCTGGACCTCTAGTGCTTGAAACTGATTTCTTTTAGCATCTGTTGAGAATTTGAGTCTTAGCAGACAGAAAAGGTGAAGAGACCAGATCCTCATTTTACTCCATATGTAGATTCACCACTTGCTTGCACAGTGGTACAGTGGCATTTCTTTTTCAGTTTTCATTCCTTTTCTACTGGTTCCTCAAAATTGTGTGCTTCTAGGGACAACCTTTGAGTATTTCTGAGAACTGTTCCCAGGGATCTGAGGATCTTTTGCTGGAGCACTGCTCATCTAGAGCCCAGCAAAACATGTGCATCGTAAGGTGTAGTTTCCCAAGCACGTTATTTTTGCATTTCTGAGCTTTTGTTTTGCATCTGTGATTTTATACCCAGACTCGGTGTCATGAGATCTTTCTGCAGTTCTTCAAGGTCAGTTTAAAATCTGACTTGGATTGTCTGCAGTCTTTGCCACTGTTGTTCTCACAGCCTTTTCTACAAGCTCTGAGAATTGCAGAGTGTGTTCGGTAGTGACCTCCAAACTATTTAGGGATTGAGTGTGACTTCAGTTTTTATGCAAGAAGACAAGTTCCTACAGCATGCTGAGCCATAATATGGCTTGAAACCTGTCTTTTCTAGCACTTCCACCATATTCTGTTGCAAATTGAACAAGTCCTGAGTATTTCAAGGGAAATCCAGGGTCAGTGCCACTTTCTTTTTCGCAGAGGTGCAGGAAGGTGACTGAAGTTGGGAAATCAACTAAAATACTTTGATACACATTAACTTCTGGCATTTTAGGGAAAAAAAAAACCCAAAACCAACAACCAACATATTTTAGGAGTGCCTGGTGACCTTCCACTCTTTGTTTTCAATTCTGATTTTTGATGTAAAGACTACAATGCTATAGATGGTGGTTTCAAAGGGAAAAATAAGCAGAGTATTAAGAAGCAATTAAGATTTTAGAGTTTAGCCAACAGCAACTTTTAAATGGGAACTAAATTATAGCCATTTCTCATTTTCAGCTAAGAGGAAGAAATTAATTCACAACTATAGCTGGAGAGTTTTCTTTTTCTTTCCTTTCAGCAGATCCCATAATTCACCTCTGAATTATTGCCGCCATCAACATCGTGATCCCNTTTAGGAGTGCCTGGTGACCTTCCACTCTTTGTTTTCAATTCTGATTTTTGATGTAAAGACTACAATGCCGCCATCAACATCGTGATCCCAAAGACAAAGCGGGAATATTGTATTGCATTTCTTATTAAATCAAGCTGTTTATACAGTGCTAATATGTTTACATTCAAGAGGGATTTTTGGAACAACACAGCTGCTGCCTTTCAAAGAGCAAGCAAGCTCGCGTTGCTTGTTTATAGTCGTGTGTATAAGAGACAGCTTGGGGAAAAGATGCCTTTAATTTTCCTTAGGCAAAACCCTATAGAAATTAGTAGACAGTAAGAGTTTTCTTAGTTTTTTTGTTAAACATCCTGCTGAATGGAACAGAATCCTCAGGAACGGGTCCTGTGGCAGAGCTTCGTATGCTTCTGGCAGTGCCTTTCTCAGCAGAAGAAATGGCACTGAGCGCCAGGAGATGTGGGTTCTTTCTCTGACTCCGTCATTGATTTTCTGTGTGACCCTGGGCCAAGCCACTTACGGTTTGACAGTATTGTTGTTGAACTCTGTGGCAAAAACCTCACTGGGAGCAACCTCAGGTGTTCAATATTTCAGCGTCTGAGTTCTGTCCCTGATAAAATCGCACCGAAGAAGGTTGGTCCAACCGTATTTGTAAATCAGTTTGTAATACAGAAATGCAAGCTGCAACGTAAGACCAAGGACTGTTGCAGTTACCATGTCTACTAACCATGCCTTGGAAAACTGCCTTCAGGTGTTAAATTCTGGGGAACTTGCTCTGCTCCAGAGCTAAGGCAGTGTTAAAACTTCACTGGGGGAAAAAAAAAAAAGCCTAATTTCTGCCTGTAGCAGGTTGTAAAAAGTGCTGAAATTGTTATTTGAACCTATCTCTAGGTTTTATTTTATGAGTACACAATGTGTTGCTCATCTACTGTACTGATTGAAAAAGGAACATTGCAAATTTAAAGACCATTGTAAAATTGCTTGCTTACAATGATAAAAGCTGCTTTCAGCTTACTCTAAAATATTTGTGATTCTGCTCATTTGCTCACTCGTGGAGGATGCTAGGTGGTAACACTTTCTGAGAGCCTGTGTGTTGATTTTAAGAATGCCTTGGGTGCAGTCGCATGAGCATTTATTTCAGCAACAGTGGTTCAAGCAGCCTCCTCTGTTCCTGCCCTGGTTCTGCCCTCGTGATACCAATGCAAATGTTTGTACAACTATGTGAGGGGCTGGATTGAGAAATAATCCATGGTTAAAAAAAGAGAAGAGCGGGGCTTTCGTGCCTTGATTTAAGCCTGATTATCTCCCAGTCTGGTTTGTGCAGTAACCAGAGTTGTACCAGTGTAACTAGGGGACCAGCACAAGGCAGGAATGAGCAGGAGGGATGGGGATGCTCGTGCTGACACCCCAGTGATGCCTGAGGACCACGTCCGGGTGCTTGTGCTCAGCTTGGGGATGGCAGTTCCCCCAGGGCAGAAGCCGTGTCATCACAGGCAGTGAGGACAAGGTTAGCTGACAAGGGCAAGAGATTTCCTAAGCAGGGAGACAAGAAACACCACAAGGAGTCAAGGGGGAACGTGGAGGTGAGTGGTGTGCCTGAAGCCTTCCATTACTTTTTACGTGACCAGATGTGCCCTACCCAATGCTGAGCAAGGCTTGCCTTCCTTTTCCTCTGGGAATGGCCATGTCTAGTGTCATCTTGTGACAAACAGCCTCAGAGGGATGGGGACGAGGCAGATCACTGCCTGGCAAGTGGGATGCAGCCCAGCCTGATTTGGAACTCTCTAATCTCCGTGCCTCCCAGGCAATGCAGGAAAAGCACTTCAGCTTTTACTGCAGAAGATCCGGGCTGTATTTGATTTTGCCAGTGCCGGAGGTAAAGGTACTGAAATATTGGGCTCTTTTGTGTGCTGCATCTCCAAGCGCTGCTCGTTTTCATTAAAAGGGAGCAGGCCTGTGATCAGCTTCCTCTTCTCCCATGCGGGGAACCGAGCTCATCCTTTGTGCTGACGGCAGGCAGCTTGCTTTCAAGCCTGAAGCTTAGGGCAGCTGCCGGTTACTTGTTCTAGCTCTTGGTATCCTTTGAGCGCTCGTCATTCTTCCATTAGGGGGAAAATCAATATGAAAACTTCTCTGACAGCGTTTCTGCTCTTTCATCCAGCAACGTGCAGCCTGGGGCAAAGGGGGGAGAGCCTACAAGGAGGCCTGCTGAAGCACAGTTGCTGCCGCTGTTCTTCCTGCCCTTGCCTTGTGGGCTTTTATCTTCTTCTCTTGCAGGGGGCTGAATCCAGCCCAGCTGTTTGCAAGGGTTGTGGGACGATGGGTTTTTTTCCTCTGTGGATGAAGGGCTGAGGTAGATGAGCACAGCTGTGCTCAGGGGAGTCTGGGACCTGCACCCTGGCACAGCCATTCCTTCCCAACTTCTTGCTCAGTAAGCGTTTCCCAAATGGCTACTTTAGGGCCTTTCAGAAATCACGGGGAGTTGTCAGTTGTTATAGTAACGGACCCCCTGCTGCTGAATTGGCCCTGAGATGCCCATTTGGGCTTTTGAACAGACTAGCTCATGCTCATTAGACAAAAAAGAGAGAGAGACAGATTTGCAGATGGAAAGTTGCTTTTTAAGTATGCTGGATGATCTGTTAAGAGCTAGACTGTGGAAAGGGGCATGTTCTCTCATTACATGCCTGTTACTTTTACTCTTCTTTAATTAACACTAGTTTTACTTTTTCTTGCAAGCCAGAATTCTGCAAGATTCCAATTTCCTCATTGATGAGGCTAGTAGTGAGCTGCCACTTTAAAACCAACAATTTTTGTCTTGAGAAAGGAAAGAAATTGAGGGCTTTGCCAAGTGCACATGCGGATCAGTGGTGATTTCCAGAACTATCAGGATATCTACAAAGCTCAGAAAATGGTACTTTTATTCCTAGTTATACAGCATCAGAAGCAACATCAAAAAATCTGTAAGTACATTTTGACCCAGGAATGTCTCATTTCAAGGAAATAGCAGAGTCTAGATTTTGCATCAGGTTTAAACTTGAGCAGTCCCATTGACGTTAACAAGGTGACTCCTGAATAACTAGCATCAGCTAAATAAGACCTTGCCCTTGTAAATTTGAGTCCACATGACTGAAGAACCTTAAATGGGTTCTTGAGAGTATGCAATTGCAATAAAAAGTTACCTCCTGCCAGGCATTTGAAGTCAGCCTCTTCCAGTGTCATGTATGTCCCACCCTCATCTGAATTTCATGAAGCAATGCTCTCCCCTCAGCTGTCCTGTAAATGGAAAGCAAATCCAAATTTATAGCAGGCTGGTGTATCTCCAGGTGTAAATAAGAGAGGACTGTGGATGTTCTTGTGCAAAATACCTTTTCTGTGAGGAAGTTGGTTAGACCAGATGGGCAGGCAGGGCTGTTAGTGGAGAAAGGAAGCAAGTGCTCTAGTACATGAAAGAGGTCTGCAAGGAATTAGGTGATCTTCTGCCCCCACTGAGCTGGGGATGAAGAGTCTTTGGCTTAAATTGCAGCAAAACGGAAATTACATTTGACATTAAGAAAAACTTAATGATAGGAAAGACAAGAAAGCGGTGGTCTACAGAACTTCCATCATTTCTAGGCTCCAAAACAAGGTTAAGCAGCCATTCGTCAAGAGCACCACAGGAGTCATTGATCCTGCATGGGAGCTTCAAGGCTGGCTCTCCACAGCTCTGCTCTGTTTAAAGCTCACATGCAAGCATGAGAAAAGAGGAGGAACGGTGTACTGTGATAAATTGTCCTGTAAATCACAGACCAGAAGCCTGAAAAAGCATTTGGAAGACACAGTTTAAATGCATCGCATTTAAAGTGAATAACGTGAAGCCAATAAAAGAGCACATCTAAGAATTGGGGGGAGGAGAGAGGGAGGGCTCTAGCTTTGTAGAGAGAGTGAAAGGAAGATACAAATGGGCAGGAAAGAAACTGCAAAGGCAGCTTGCAGAGGACAACTGTGTCAGGAGACCCACAGGTTGGCGGAAAAAAAATCTGTTTGGAGTTTTGTTCCATCTGTTCTCCTGCAGCAGGGAGCCTAAAAGTAGGTAAGAGTTAAGCGTGAAACAATGATTTGAAGTCTAAAAACAACACAGAGGAGAAGGGTTTGGCATAGCTACGGTTTGTTGCACCCGTTGTGTGTTATCTAAGGCACGTGCTGCACGTGTCAATGATGCCCCGTTAACCAGCAGCGAGTGCCACGTGAGGCCACCCCTGGTGCCCCAGGCAAAGACCCTGTGAACAGGCACCTGGGGTGACCGAATCTAGACATCCACGCAGAGGCTGCTCTGTGGAAGTATTTTCTTGCAGAGGAGGTGGGGAATGGCAGTTGCTGGAAGAACCGAGCTTCCACAGCTGTGAGAGCACCCATCCCAGCGCCAGCAGTCCTGACGCCTGCTGGATTGTGATTATTTTTAACAGTACCTTTCAATGAGAACTCTGAAACTGTGCATGTTCCTCAGCTCCCGGGAGGTTTGTATGATGTGGGTCAGTTGCGTGAACATCTTTTTTGCAGGCACTTTTATGGATGTGGCCATTGAACTCAGTGGGAAACCAGATCTGCATCACCTTTATTTTAAAAGATAATGTCAAGCATGCAATCATAAGTCAAACAACAGGAGAATAACTGCTTCAGTTGTGGAAGACTAGAATTCAAACTATCATGTTGGTGACCTTGAAAACTCCCAAACAAAAAAGTATACTTTTTTTATTTCTAATTTGCTGTAGTGTGTGTCCCATAAGAGCTGAGACATTCAGCCTATGCTTTGCCTGCAGGCCCACACAGGCCATCCCTAAAGGGGAAGAGGTTTACGCAAAAGTCTTGGCAGCAAGTTGGAAAACTGCTGTTGACGCACTCCTCACCGCTTTGTTTTGAGGCATAAGGACATTTCCACAACATTTCCAGAAATACCTTCTTCTCCAGAGAGCAAAGAGGAGCAGGCAAGGGCAGCTGAGGGCAGGCAACGAGGGATCTGTGACACAACTGCAATTGATCTTTCTGTTTTGTTTCTGTGGAACTAATTAAATGGATTAATTGCAGGCATTTTTTTTCTGGAAATGCCTTCTCCAGTGCTGTTGTAATGGTGAGGTCTTGAAAAAAGAGCAAGATTTTATCTGTGCAGTAACTGGATTAAAGGTAGTAGTTTACAAGGCACAATTTGAATGAATCTTTTTTAAATATTAAAATGTTTTAGTTAAGCTCCATTAAAAAACTGGTTTTTAGGTGCTGAGAAATAGTATGTCATGAGGAGTATGGGGTTTCTGGCAGTAGAGCATGCCAGGCATCACTGGCTTCTCCTATTTGTGTGTTAGGTCTTTTGTAAACTATTCTACAGGAAAGTTTTATATCGCTTTAAAATTCTTCAGCTCTGACTTTTAAAGCTATGATAAGTATTTTAAAAGATAATCAAATTTCACAAATCCTTTTTGTGGAATTAAATTACTTTAAGAAAAAGACTGTTTCTTAAGAAGAGGGATGCATTCTTTTTCTTTTCCCCTTCTTAGCTCGAAGAAACAATTTATTAACTCAAGGTTTGATCTGCTGCTAGTTTGTATCTGTTCTATAATATTCTTAGTATGTTAGAGTATGTGTTAAAGCGTGTACAGGTATCTCTGGAGTCAATTCACTCTCATAAATTGGTAGGTTCAGAGCTAGAGGAATGTCTTGGACAAACTGTCAATGAAATATCCTATAATAGAAGTAGATGTACCCGGAGGGAACAGTATACTTCTACTGTGAAACTGAATTAACCACAGCAACCAGATAAATTATATTTTTTCTCTCTCCTTGTAACCATAAAATATAACTGTTGAAGGGCCCTGTGCTGTCCTGAGTCCCACGGCAGCATTTGGGCTATCATTAGCACTCGCTATTTCACAGCAGGATGTGGTCGGAGTGTAAAATTATAGGGTAAGAATATTAAATCAGTTCAGCAATCTTAACTGCTTGGATAAATACTAGGAATCAGCAGCCTAGTAAAACAGTGACAAGCAGGGGTGGGCTTTATTTTACTTTTCTTAAACACTGTGCAATTTGGGAAAAAACAAACACCTTGAAATGCACAACACATGTTGTGCTGCTATTACAAATGTTGCAACTACGTGAGTTCATTCACTTCATTGTAGAACACTGAGTTTCTTTCTTTAAAATAAAACATTTCCTCTAGTGCTATGAACAGCATGTATTTTACTCTACTGACTTACGGGTTAAAATCCAGTTGAGTTTTAACTTTAAAGCTGAAACAGGCGTAGGTGGCTTGCCTGGTTCTTGATTGGTGGGCTCTTTCATGTTTTGGAACTCCTGTCTTTTCCAAAATAGACCAAAACCATTTTGAAATATCCCATAGAGTGACATTTATAAACTAATAGAAACAAGCCCAATTTGACTTTTGTTTTCCTTCTGATCAAATTATCAGTTAAATGGATATATTTCCCTGCAGTGATTCACTCTCGAAAACTGCTTTTTAACCACCATCAGAAAGTTTCCAGGAAGTGCTGGTAGAATTCCTCATGTCTTGCAGCAGCACGAGCTTATCTCATCCCCCTCCGTGTCAAATAGGCTTTAAGCCGTTACGGATTGAGGCACATTCTGTCATGCCACAGGTTGGGCTCAGGGCTACGATGCTGAACCCCTGCAGATGGGGGCTTGTCCCAGTCATGCGTAAAGGGATGGCTTTCCTTTTGCACAGGCGTGAGGCTGGCGATACAGGTGCTGCTCAGCTGGAGCAAATGCCTCGCTAGCAAGGGACAGAGATAGGGAATGGAGTTTACCCCCGCTGATGGATATTTGATATCAATGTGGGGTTTGAATGGGAATCAGAGAATAGCCTTCTGCGAGGCAGGCAGAGGGAGTGCATCTCCTAAACCCGTCACGGGAAATTACATCTGCCAACCTCACCGTTTATTAGGAGCTGAGTGGTTTGTCAGAGAAGAGGATTTTATGCTGTTAGAGAAGGGTTCAAAGTGAACTGGCCTGCGAGCCTTCCAGCTGCTTTCCAGCATTTCTTAAGGTACTTATTTTCCCAAGCCGGTTCCACTAATGCTGAGAAGGAGGGTTGTGGAGGGATGGGCACCACAAGTGTAAGGGATGGTGAGCCGGGACCAGGGAGAGCCTCTTCCCGGGCAGTGCCAGGCTGCACTCTCAGCAGTGGTGGTGTGGATGAAGATGGTAGTAGCTGAACAGTGCTGGGGGCACAGAGGACTTCCAACCACTTCGTAACTCAAAATGATGATCATTTATACTGGATTCTTGTAAGTTTCCTAAATTTCAGCGTTAATTGGTATTACAGACATGAAGTGAAAGCTGTGAAGATGCAGTCCTCATACCTGTCTTTTTTTTTTTTTGAGAGATATATATATTTTAAATAAAAGCTTAGGACATAAGTGTACCGGAATGGTTAGTCTCTTCCCATTCATGCAGCTCCTTATTTTTGAAGCATTCAGGGTGCTATTTCAATCAGGGAGTAAATGAGTTTGCTTTGCAGTTTGCTTTTTAGAGCCTGCAAATGCTGGTTTTGTGAGGTAAGGCTGAATCTAGACTTTTTATCTGCATAGCCAACATTTCCTCAACAACAGAAAAAGATTCTCCTGGCCTTCATATCATTACAGGCTTCATATTCATTTGAATGAAATATTTTTCACCACTTTCCTCACTGTTACAGGTACAAACAAGCCTCTTAACCTAAGAGGGCTTTTCCTGCAATCTATTTATTCTTCGGCAAGCTTTTCTGTAGGCTTTGCATGACAGAAGTTGTGGTCATGTTTTCTGCTGATGTCTTGTCTCCCTACAAGTATGCACTTGTCCTGTGCCCTTGTTCTGTCTAATTTTGGGGACGAAGGAGGGAGAGATTAACAGCCTATCAAACACCAAGGGCATTTACTTGCTTTACATCTTCTCTGAACGTGCTTTGTGATATTGAGGTGCATGTACACCTTATATTTACCCATAATAATTCCTTCTTAGAGAAAAATCTATTAATAATGTCAATCTAATGTTAAATACTTAATTAAGTAATACCATTTACGTGCACAAGTCACCATAATTTGACTTGAGTGATATTTAATTCTGAATCTACCTTTGCAAAGCAATTGTTTCTCTGTGGAGATAAAAATGTAAAGAATAAAAAAGTTAAAAAGATTTTCAAACTAATTTGAGCACAGAAAATGCTCTTTTTTTCTGAGACTATGGAAATAAAGTTTCTGCTTTCTGAAGGAAAATGCCATAATTAGGAAATTTGCAAATGGAAATTAGCCTGTGTTGGTCTTCGTCTTTATTTATGTCATTAAATGGAGACTTTAATTAGCATATATATTATTCATGTTTCAATATAATCCATTTTATAAGTCTGACTTCAAATATAAAAATCAAAATGGGCTTGATGCACCCTATTGTTCACATGCAAAGCAGCTAACATTGATGTAAAGATAGGAGGTGAATTGAAACATTCATATTTCATAAGGATGCAGCCTACATTTTCTGAAATTATGGCTTGAACTCTTATTTTTAACTTTTTCTCATTTGCATACATATTAGTCCCTGTTTAAATGATGTGTTAATTCTATTCATTAGACTTCAGTGAATGCATCTAACTCTCCTGATAATCAAGCATAGGTCCGAGGAAAGCAAATTACGGACTTTCATGTCACAAAACCCAGTGTAAACGTGACATTTATCGCTGCAAAGCCAACTCATGTGGAGCACTTGGCTGCAGTCAGGAGGGCAGAACCCTTTCCTTATGCTTATGGTAATGATTGTCATCTGTGAGTAAGGACCTGGCACCAGGTCCCTGATGTCTCTTCAGAAATGATTGGCCACTTCACAACGGCACTACCCTCTCGATAGTAAAAATGCCACTTCGGCTCTTTGGGGGAGAAAGAGTAACTTCACTCCCATCCTCACACAAACAAATTCAAGAAAATGGGCAATCAAGAATCTATTGCACATAACATGGTGATGGAGATGAGAATTCGGGGGACCTCCAAGGGCTCTGCAACTCTCTGGAGTGTATTTGGCTGTCAAAGCAGGTTTGGCTTTGCTGCTCTCCAGAATGCATTTGTGCTTCAAAATCTCCAAAACAGTGGTCCTGAAATCAAAAGGATGAAGGTGACAACACTGAAATAGGAGTCCTTTCTCTGCATCTCTGTTCCACATCCTGTAGCAAGTGTGGGAACAATCTGTGGGAAGAAACCGGGCAACAAAATACTATTGGAGTTAGGTGTCTGCCATTGCATAGTGATTTGCCAGGCTGTGACAATTCATCTTCCTAATTCTAGGTATAAAAGCATTGTTATCCCAGTGGTAGACCCGAGGTGATGATTTTGCACAGTTTTATGTTGATGGGGTGAGCCCTGAGTGGTGCCACACGGGGAGTTGCCATGTGTGCTCTGATTAATAAAAAAAATGATGAGAAGGAGAAAGATTCTTCTGCCATCGCTGCGAGAAAATGCTTGACGTCTTTAAAGGCCCATAAGTTTAATTTCCATCTGTTTTTTGCGGAGTCTGGGCCTTTTCAAAAGCAGTGCTGATGTGCTGTAGGGAATTAATTTAGCCCTTTGTGGTAGCAGAAGGTTAGAGTTCAACATCACTGTTTTTGTTATCCACAGAGCTACATGGAACAAGTTCCCTGTTGTATAGTTTAAAGGAATAGGTGGAGACTATTAGAAAGAGACCTGTTGTCCCTGCGGCATAGTTTTATTCGAGGTGCATGGAATAAGAGAGCCAAAGAGAAGAAATCACAGTACTTGATATCCATTCTCAGCAGCTGCTTCATCTCACCGTGTCTGAATGTGTAATCTCGCTCTCAGGAGCTTTCTGCATGAGAAGCAGCTGGGCGCTTCTGAGCATACGAGGGATGCTTCCATTTCACCAGCTTTTCTGATCATCCAAGCTGCAGCTCGGCCTGGGGGGAAATGGAAAGTCTGTGCTTTATTGCAGCTCGGAGATCTTGGTGGGCTGCAGTGTTGTCTTCACATCTCTTGCAGATTTGAGCTTGCGCTTGGATGTGCTCTCTGCCCTTAGCAATGCTGCTCTATCCCTGCGCTTTATACCAGCTTTTTAGAAACATTTAAACCATCTGCAACCCTCTCCTCCTTTGCTCCTCGGATGGTGAGTGTGGGGTCCCATTGACTTCCATGCTGTCAATCCAGGACAGGCTGTGCAAATTCCGTGTGCTGAGCCCAGAAAAGGATGCTAAAGAA
Organism: Nycticryphes semicollaris; assembly: GCA_013400055.1. Taxonomy (NCBI): domain Eukaryota; kingdom Metazoa; phylum Chordata; class Aves; order Charadriiformes; family Rostratulidae; genus Nycticryphes; species Nycticryphes semicollaris. Next base: position 430,743 of record VXBJ01000825.1, read on the forward strand.
AAGGCACTTTAAACCAACCCTAGCCTAGTGTTTAAGGTGGTCCGTGGGGCTCTGTTTGTTGTTTTGAAGCCTGGAAAGGAGACAGCTCAGCTCATGGGGAAATAAGGCAGCAGATGAGCATTTCCCTTCCATGCCACCTTCCAGCAGCATCTTTTTTCCTTGGTGCACCAGACAGTAACTCCCCATCCCAGAGAGAGATGTGTTGGCAACCTCACTCCAAAACATTGGGGTTTTTTTTCCGGTGACTGGATTAACTGTAACATTCTCATTGCTCTCTGCCAACTTTATTGTCTTGACTCGGCTTTCTGCGAAGGAGTTAAATTCACATGGGTTGGATGTTTTCTGTTACAGCTCATGTTCTGTTTTGACCTTCTTGGCTTTACATATTTTCCCCTTTTAAAGTTACTAGCTGTATCTGAGATTTTAACATCAGTGGGCCGCTTTGTGGAAATAAATATTAATGAGATGGCTGGTGATAGCATCGTATGGGTAGAAACAAATGCTTTTATAATAAATGGAATTTAATATTAATTGAGTGGTTTGGAGTTAAAGCAGGATAGAAAGTGACAAGCTCGTGGCACAGCAAACTGCCCTTTGCAAGAATCCAATTAGAAGAGTGAGCAGCAAATTGTAAGCAAACTTGCAATAATCACACGGGGGCAATACAAGAGCGGAGCATAATTTGGAGCTTGGGACCTGTCCCCTTGAATGTCTCATAATTTCCATGAATCAACATTTAGTTACTGTGTGGTGCCAAGTTTGCATTCTTCAGCTCTTTTCCTGGCAATGCCGCATCCCATTGCTGTAGTCAAACCGGAGGGAGACAGTATGTTTTGCAATGAAAGGGCACATCAATTAGATGCACTGTGTTCTGCTACACGTCTGTTGGAGAAAAGTGACTCATTTGTTAGCCTGATGAGATTACTTTGCATTGAAAATCTTGTGCTGATGTTAAAGGGTTTTGCCTGCTCTCTTGAAGCTGTTACCTTTGCCATTTCCTCAATGATCAAGAGCTGTTCCCTTTCCAAAGTGCAGTGTTTGTTCATGACTTGGGAAAATAAATGATTTGCTGAGGTGTGCCATATAGAGATGGTTAAACGCTGCCTGAAATAACCAAATGCAATCCTCACAGATATATCTCGTGTCCTAAAGAGTGATGTAAACTGTTCGCTGGGTCTGAATTGTTCAAAAATAGTTTAAATGTTATGTATCGTTTTCAGCTGGCAGGGGGAGTCGTAGAAGCTGCTCCAGCAAGGGGTTGTTTGTGGCATTTCAGATAACCCCGGGTATTGTGTGGAATTGGCTCAGCGAGCCTCCGAAAGGAGGGTGCAGGATGTAAAGTGAGGGTGCAGAAGCGGTAAAGACCTAAGCACAGCATCTGGGAAGTTGGGGTGATGCTTCCAGGCTGATGGGGAAGCATGGCAGAGTTGGGGGACACACAACAACAACAAAACAAACATAAACAAGGAGCAAGTCAATTTATCTCTTCTGCAATCAGCCAGGAGGCAAATGAATAAATGGATCAACAAGGATTTCACACTTGTGTGTTCTCGACAGGAAATCACAGATCTGAAACCAAATGTCTGGGACAAAACTACCAGAAATAGTGGCAAAATACTCTGATGTTTAGTCTGCATTTTAAACATTTTTAGCTCACAAAGCTCCTTGAATTAAAATATTGGAATAAACCAGGAACTTGTTACTACAGTTCCCAGCAGAGATAGAACTAGTGGTGGTGGGTCTGACAGCAGGACCCTGGGCTGCGCTGGAATCTCCCTTTGCCTGTGAACCTGCACGTGTCTTGCCATGATGATTGCTGCTGCCTTTTCTGCTCTCCGGCTCGCTGTCTAATTGCTGCACCAATGCCAGCAAAAGCACCACCAAAGATCTCATCAGGACATGGAAATGAAATGCATAGATACAGCAGGGGGAAAATGAATTGCTAGAGGTGTCGGCGCTGCACAGTGCACCCAGGAGCAGACATCTCCTGCGTTCCTCGAGGACAGTGTGTCTGCCTGGGCAGCCGTGTCCCTTCATGAGCTGTAAAAGAAAAGGAGAACACTGAGCCAAGAGCTTGTGTTTCATTTCCCTGTCTGCTTCTGAGCAAGCACCTGGTTGATCCAGGCCCATTTCTTCATACATTTAAGAAGCAGTCGTGGGTTTTCGCTAAGATGCAAACTGCAATTCTTGTGGGCTTTTTAATCCTTTTCCCCAGTCCCACATTTATCAACACGAAAAGGTCATAAAGAGTTTAATAAGAGTTAGATTAAAGCTTTGGAAATAGTGCAAATAAAGAGTCTATAAATAGAAAACATATTAAACTGTATCTGGTGTTAGAGGGTCTAATAATTAACATCAGGTTGACTGGATTTCTCCTGTTTCACTTCTCTGCAATGAACTTTTATCTTGAATCAAAGTGTTTTCCTCACTGTGATTAGTTTTGTTATTAGATGTTTCTACTCACTGATTAAGACAACAGGAAAGCAATAGATTATTTGCCCAAGTGTATACTTAGAGAAAAAGAGTTTGTCATGAAGATGAAAGCAGTTTCTAATTTTCAGAATAGTTTTGACTGGTTTCTTAAAGGCAAAGTAACGTATGTTACTTTATGGTTTTTCAGTTCTTGGCTCTTCTGAATAATTGAGTGACTGCTAATAGACTTTATGGTAACTTTTCTGATATGCTTCATACTTTGAATCCTTTTATTGCAATAAATTAATACTTCCTTGACACTAAAATTCAAGGAGCTTTGAATGGGTTGTAGCATGAAACTTCAAGGATGTCCTTCTCTTAATAAATATTTTGAAAAGGGAGCTCTTCCTCACTTCACTTCAAGATCACTTCATTTCAGAATCATCCTTCTAGTCCCCTCTGCCTCATGGTGTAGTAGACTCTACGTCCATTACTTGCTTATAATATTTCTGGAATTTTTATAGTGGCTTATTTAGTCTGTGGAGATGGTAATTTGAAACATACATTGTTTTTATTTTCTATGCTTCTTTATTTTGCCTACGTACACTTAATACTATTTACTGCTTTTGGTATTAATTAGATTTTTCTTATAATAGTAATTATTTTGGGATTTGTTTGCTATTATTGCTATGGTTGATGCTATTTATTTTTTAGAAACATTCTTACAGAAAATACAGCACTGTTTAATGCACATGCTACTGGATGAATGCTACTGATGCAGGGACATTTTATTCTGATGTATTAATTGATGTGGGTCTATTGTGTTTAGGGAAGGGAGCCCAGAGGAGATGTTCATATGACACCAACTGTCCTATTTAACCAGAAGACCACTTCAGCAAATACACCTCCCTTCTCTGCAGTATAGCTCTGTTAATGCAGAGCTATGCCCAAGGTACTTAGCCCAGCAGATAAGGAGTACTGGAGCAGGCAGAGCTGGCACTAATGTGCATCCATCTCTCCTGGCATCTGAGATAGGTCGCTGTGGTCTGACACGGGTGTTGTTACAGAGCTAGTTAGAGATGGATTCAGCAAACCATAGCAGAATACACAGCACGGTATTTCTCAGTGGTTTGATTCAGGGATGGTAGTTTATTGTCTCTGATATTTGTATTTCCTTGTCACATTTGTTAACCTTTGAATACAAGAAACTCATTAAAGCAATTCCTCAGACACACATACTCCAAGCTTCCCCAGAGCTCTGGAGTCACTACCGCATTAGTATCAGCGACAGCAAGAAGCGAATCTCCAAATGGGTTGATTGATAGCGAGATTAATGATCCTCAGGACTTCTGTCCAGGTTTATTATTTGGCGGCTTACAAATCTTTGCTTTCAGGGAGATGGGTGGGGAGGGAGGACCAGCTGGCTGCCACCCGGTCTGTCTGTATTAGCATGATGAAGTGACGTACATAGCCCTGTCACAGCACTAGCGTTAAGTAGTGTATTTTCAGTGTTCTCATTATCTGCCAGGTACTAAATAATTTGCTTCTCTGCTCTTGGTGCCAGCTGCTCTTTTCTTTTCCTTTGTGCTCTGCTTCCAAAGGTATCTTTTTGTACCATTTCTAATTGGGTTCTAAACAGAGTTAGCAGAAAGACCAAAAAATTTTTAAGTAGCTTTTTTATTTTTTTTTTTTAATGGCCAATGAAAAAAACCCACCCTCTAAATACACAGCGATGAAGAGAGAAAGGAACTATTCACACTTCAAATAGTGTGTCCTGGCCCCAAATAAGCCAGCAGAAATATGTCCAGCAGTGTTGGGAAATCTTCCTAGTTCTCCCATGCAGCTTTAGTCCAGGTGCATATGGACATGTCTGATGAGAAAGAGGGAGCTTCCCATTGAGTATTTTATTATATTTAACAAACTGGCATTTCTGCCTAAAGATGGGCAGGTCCATCAAAACAGAGGAAAAAACTGTGCCTAAATTTCTAGTACATTTTTGGATTAATGTTGAGGTCCCAGGCTGTGGCTTGGAATACATAAAATAATTGTCAGTTGGATGTCCTGATGTCCCATTTGGAGGAAGGAAAGAATATTTTTTGCAAAGAGAAGAGCACGGCTCTTGTATTTTGAAAGTAATTATATGGGAGTAATTAGGTACATTTAGGTAAACGTTCCAAAGAGAGACACAATTTCTCCTGCCCTCTGTTAGGTGGGATCTTTGCTGTTTTCCTTATAACACAGTTTCAGTCCAGAGAAATTACACTTTACATCTAAAATTACCTGTATTTTAACCTCGCAGTGTGTCACCCTGTTTTTATTCTTTCCTTTCCTGAGATTTGTCCCAAAGGGAATTCATGTCCTGAAATGATAATATCAAGTATGCCCAATTTTGAGTTCTTAGAGGTGCTACTAAAAGCTCCTCTCCAGTAAGAGGCAATCTTCATTGATTGCTGCAGTTCTTATGATTACAGAACAACTCTTCACTTGGTTAAATTTAGCTTCCTTCTGTGAGAAAGTTTTAGGCTCCTTTTTAATATTACATGATGTTTAGGGCATTGGAAGAACACATTTTATAGGAACTGCCTAAGGTATTATTTGATTGGAAAAGGCACGTCTTTGTTTTCCTCTGTGATTTTCTAGTCTTTGTTATGAATGTTGCATTAAATAAATAGTTGGCTCAGGGGGAGGAAAATGAATATGTCAGGTTTCCCTTTGGTTTTTAAAACCATGCCTAATTTTTAAACCATTTTAAGATACCACCTATAGGTTTCTCTACCCCATTTTTGCCTGAAGACATTAAAGTTTTGAGCGGTAATGCATATAACCAGGGAGCTGGTTCTCTTGCAGTAGAAAATACTGATGAGTAAACCCATTCAGTCATCTGTAAAATTGCTGAGTGTATCCAACACAGCTGTTGTGAGTATTGATTAAAGCAGGAGGGGAAGGTCTGATGCTGCTAGCCCTGTCAGAGGTCACCAAGAGAGTAATTAGCTACCAAGTGTTACAGGGCCAAGTGTCATCACAAATAAGGTTTCACCATCGCCTTCGCTGTTCTCCAGGGACACCAGGAAGATGGGACAAGGAAGCGTGGAAAATGTTTGTGCTGAGTTAAACTCAGATTTATCCACTTACAATTTGCAGTTAAAGAGCTTTCTAAGTGCATTTCTGCATTGGCCACCTGGGCACTTTCTGGTCACCCAGCTGATGAGGGCGGGAGGACTGGGAAGCAGCTCATCTTGGTGTGTGTTGTCATTTCTTAACTGTTTAATTATTTGAATACCCTTCTAAAAATTATTATTTCTTCTATAATGTCCGGGTTCAGTACCGTATGTGATGTAAATTGGGTTGTCTAGTCTCTGGTGCAAGATAGGATCTCAGAGGATTGGGAGAAGAGGAGTTTTAATTTTGTGGAGAGCTGTGTAGTCAGCTGGCAAATTTAGGCCATAAATATTAAATTAGCTGTCTTTCTGTGTCAAAAATCCCTAGTCTTGTTTGTAGATTAGTTTTTCAGATGGACAATTTTTCTAGTGGTGTGTTCTTCATCACAAATACTGTCCCAAAGTTTTGTCCACCTTTTTTTTCCATCTGCCTTTTCTCAGCTTTTTTCCCATCTTTATTTCTCTATGATGCTGCAGAATGTGTGGTTGTGAGTATGTTTGATTGGACTGGTGATTAGCATTTGGATCCTTTTAGCTTTTATGGGACTGTGTGGGTGCACAACAACTCAACAATGTGAGAAAGCACTTCTCCTTGCCCAGAGGAAGTCCCCTGAAAAGGGACAGTCTACTTTTCACCATTCTGTCTAGGAAAGGATGCCAAGGACTTTGGCACACTGTGAACTCCTGAAACCTATCCATGTACTGTCTAGACCAGTATCCCATTATCATATCTGTGTGATGCTTAACATTGTTCATGAAGATTACAGGCAGAAATTGCTTTGTGGGGAGAAGGCAAATAATCTTCGGGAGTTTTACGCAGGAATATCAGCATTATATTGTAGGGAAATTTTCCTCCTCTTTCAGCTTTCCTTTATTCTCTTGGGTTTTATGCCTTTCTGCTTTGTATATCCTTCCATAGCTCAAGTTCAGTCAGCCTTCGCTGCCTTACTGCTCCAGCCTAGCATAGGTTCTTTTATAACTTGGCTTTTGAATTATGATCATTAAGCAAGAAGACCTGGGAAGGAAAATAATTGTAGAAAATTGGGGCAATATGAGCCATTTTATGGCCAAAAAAGGAGTAACTGTAGATGCCCCTCTGATACAATGAACATAATATCACTGCTCCATGCTGGTCACTTATTCATATTCATAAGATCAGCATTTTTCATGTGGTTTTCTCTTCTCTTTTTCCTCTTAACGCTTGAGTCAGTTTTATTGCTCATAAAAATCAGTGACTGATGACCCCAGCTAGAGCAGTGCAGACTGCAGACAGCTGTTGTCCAGGCTCCCATCCGCTGCTCTGCTGGTGACATGGTCGTGATTTGCAGCACTTCTGTTGTTCCGTAGTCTGCGGCTCTTTTCTGAGGAGTCATTGCCAGTTCTGACAGTGACAAATACTTGCCAAGGAATAGTGAAGCTAGTTTAAAGTGCAGAGCCATGTGTTACCAGTACACTTGACTGCATGCATACTCTGTTTTTAATGCCAGCAGAAGCCAGTCTTAATTGTGTCTCCTGGAAAACATGCAAAACTGTTCAGTGAGAATCTGAGGCATCTTTTCTTCTATTGGAAGTGGGAATGAATATGCAGAGGTAGTGAAAGGGATCGTTTCCTGTCTGTGGATCCTTGTTTGGGAGTTGTTTGCAGACCTACCCGTGACGGAGGAGCATGGTGAATGAATGCCTATAGCTAGGTTGCATTTGAAGAGGGCTAAGCCACGTCCTGGCTTAGAGGTCCCTTACAGATTCTGGTTTGGCTCCTGTGCTACACACCTTGCCTGTTCTGCCCACCAGCTAAGGACTGTGTGTAAAACTAGGGTGGCTGCAGGGACTATTGGCCTCTTCATTAATAAATGTACATTCTGCAGAGTTCCTGTCAGTTGGAGGCTATTTCTGGAGGAAGGGTACCCAGAAGACAAGGTTTGTCCTGCTCTGACAGTAGTGAATAGGCCTCTGGGACCCTTTCAAACCATCTGTCCCCAGATTGGTCACGCTTTAGGAGGTAATGACCCAAAAAGAGAGTAGTTGCAAGAAACTGGGAGCTGAGAGTTCCTAGATACTATTACAGAAATTAAGTAGTATAAATCTGGCTAGCCTTGGAGAGGGAATACATGCTGCTTCAGCCAACAGAAATGCTTGGAAGAAGGACCAGATCCCTAGGGAGCAAGGGAGCGATGAATGTGCTGGTCGCTTCAGCGTGTGAGGCAGGACACTTGGCTCTTGGGTGTCCCCAGAAGGTAAAGCATTCCCCTTTGATTTTTCTCCTGTGTTCAGCCTGTGTCTTGGTGGCTTCAGCCAGCTGATGCAGAGGCTGTCCCTTGACCCCCTACAATAATCCCTTGCTCCTTCTCTCCTCGCTTCAGCCACTCCAGAGCAGTGCAGGTCCTTCGCCTGTGGACACAGATCAGGGGATGCTGCCCACGTGAGACAGAGAGCAGAGGAGTAAAGGCCAAACACTGCCCTCAGAGCTATTCCCAGTTCTCCCATCAACTGCAGCAAGCACTGTGTGTTTGTATTGGAGGCGGTATTAACTAAACACTAAGGCACTATCTTCTCTACGAAAATAAAATGCTTTTAGGCCATTATGTGATCTGGTTCTCCCTCTTGCTTTTAGATGAGTATAAAGGAGAAGCTGCTTGAGGTTTATTAACTAATAACCAAGGAAACCTGTTTTGAGTGTCAAAATCTCATGAGGCATCTCTTCTGCTACAGAAGCTAATCTGGTATTTTGCTCAGTGGAGATGGAACAAGCATTTAACCCAGCTAATCAGGACCATCTCTTGGCATATTTTTATGTGTGCAGCTTGATAATAAGGTGCTGCTGCTCTGGACTTTGCATCCTGTGAGTTTGCTTTAATAACCTGCTGCCGGTATCTCTGCAAAAAGATTCTGGGCAGGGGGATGCTCTGCCTCCTGTCAGCTTTGCAGTTCAGACCCTGCCTCTGCCCCTTCTCCGGGGAGATGCTAATCTCAAAGTGTTTTACTTTCTGCATTTTGGTCCATATGTGACAACTGTGTGTCTGATCACCACAATCTCGCACAGTTATTGTACCCCAGGGAGAGGGAGCCGAAAAAACATATGGGGCTAGAGAAAACGGTGTGCTTCACTGCACACAGGCGTATTCCAGAGACAGCAGACTCTTTGGTATTTTGCGGAAAAGATGTGGGCTCTCTGAAATATTCTAGAAGTGAAATCAAGGCTGTGATTTGCTTTAGCTTGGAATTATTCTAAAATTAGTGTTTCAGTTGTGTAGCTTTTAATACTCATTTATGCCATTGACAAGTCCCAATTGCTCTTTCACAAAGGGCTGCTTTTGTCAGAAAAATGTCTCTTTTCTTTTTTTTTCTACTGATGGTTTCCTGAGCAAATGGGCACACGGGTGCAAACACCTGCACATGTAGACACACTGAGGTTAAAAGTTACAGGCTGAAGTGCTCCTGTGAAAACAGTTGTAGGCTTGAACCTTGTCTAGCCCTGCATCCATTCCACCCCTTTCCCAGGCTGCTTCTCCAGTGACTCAAAACAAGCAATTTTCTGCTCTTATCTTTTTCCTTTACCCAGCCCTCCCCATATACACACACAGCTTTACTGCAGCCTCTTGTAGCCTTAGCAACTGCTGCCACTTAAGGTTTGTACACTGAGGGAAGGGCAATGGGTAGGGGAAATGCCAGGGGTGAAAAAGGAGCATCCTAAAGTTGGGGAGAAGGCAGATACTTAAATTGTCTGAAATGCCTTTCAGTAGCCTCGACCCAGCTGTCAGTATTTAGTACTGCAAATTAGACATGAGTTTGCAAAAGGCACTTTTTGGGCCCGAGCATTTCCTCATCCAGTCAGTCCCGGGCTGGAAAATGCATATTTATCCAAACTGGGGGCCTGGAAGCATCTTCCGGGCACCCCAAGACACCTGGACCAAGAGGTACAAGTGGGAAACAAATCCAGTAAGCAGAACTTGCTTTTAAAGATCAATGGACTTTATCCCGCTCTCGGTTTTGAGCTTGCATAGTCCCATCGGTGCTGCCTTCTCCTGTCACCGGGAACCCCTGAGACATGGAGGGAGTCACCAAGACAGTGATGGAATGGCCTGTGCACAGCGAGCTCAACTGTAGAGGCTAAACTTGGAATATTTACAGCAATTATGAGCAAGTTAAAAAAGAAAGTTTGGGAGGCATATCTTCACCTGATGTGCCAGAATTCAGTATTGTATAGTAATGCGTATCCTGTATTTTTTATATATATATATATACACACACATAAGACAAGAGCATATTTTAGCATGATGTTTGTGACTTGAGAAAACCATTAGTCGAATTCTGTGGTGACTGCCTTTTTAAAACAGCTACAGAAAGTCTTCCAGGAATAAAATAAAGAATTGTTAAGGACATTAATGATTGCAGAAAACTTTACTCTGTGAAATATTCATTTAATACATTGTTATTACAGCATTGTGCTCAGCAGAGATATGTTGGGCTGGGTATTCAGCCATCACCATCACGGGCCTTACAATATCAGGCAATGTGATTATCCAACACAATTACACGTTTTGAGGCTATTAAGCAAAAGCTATCTTATGGCTGCATAAAAAAACATAATGCCAGCCTATCACAACCTCTCAGAGTATAAAATAACAAATTACAAAAAATAATTGCTTTTCTTAAGTATCATCAGCTTAAAAATATCCTGTAAATCCCTACGTAAAGGTCTGTCTTTTTATCAAACACCTTCTTAAGGCCTTCATTACCAGGAGAAGCCGTTCAAGGATTTTTGTAGTATTGACTCAAGGGAAAGAGCCCCAAATACATCAAAATCAGGAACATTTTGCCTGTTTCATATTCATAGTTTCTTCTTTATGTGTGACTGATTTATTCTGCTGCGTGCCCCTAGGGTGTGCATTGTCCAAAGTAAAGGCTGCCAAAAAAAAAATGAGAAAAAGGAGCATGTAGGGTGGGGGGAGTTCAGCCGATGTTTTTTCAGCACGTCTTGCATCCTCGTGTGTGAATTCACCTTATGGTGTTTCTTAACAAAAGCATGCTCCCTAAATAAATAACTTCAGCACAATGCAAGACATCGTGCCTGAAAATAGAGAGCTGCTCCGAGACAGTTACTCCATGCTGTGAAATCCGCTCTCTTCTGCTTCTGTATTGTCTTAAGTTGCACTTGTGCTGCCATCGCATGTGATTGCGTTATAAAGCTCTGGGACTGTGGGGTAGAAAGTGCAAAATCATAGAATGCAAGTGCCCGTGATTGTTTTAGTTTCGGGTTTTGCCTCAGAGGGTTGTTTGATTTTTCAGCGACTTATTTTGCTCTCTGGATGTTGAAAACAAAGGGAGCGGGAATGGCTTTGACAGTGTCAGCGAAGCCGGCTGTATGCGGAGAGAGCACAATGCCTGAATTAGAGAGAAGCAGACAGCAAGGCAGAAACTTTATAAGCCAGTACACGCCAATAGGTTTGGGCAAGGGAACTGGCAACCTGACGACAGGCACCGCTCACCAGGCCGCCTGCAAACTTTGCCCAGGTGTTGAGGAGCAGTTCATTAAGGGCTGCAATGAGGGGCATCTTTCTGCAATGGGAAGCTATTGTTAAGCGCCCCGACAGATGAGAGCAGACCCTTCTCCTGCCACAATAGCAGCTCACTCCAAGCAAGACTCATTAAATATTCAGTTCCAGCCTCAAGCAGCTCATTAAGTCAGCAATGAGCGGTGACGCTGGTGTTGGAAAACCCTGCCTCAGTTAACATCACCATGCAGAGTCTCCTCGGATCTCTTGATGTTATTCTGCTCAGTACCTTTTCTGTGATGACCAGCTTGTGCTCTCTGCTTTGCTTTAAATACAGGTAAAAAATAGTCAGGTGGATTTAAGTTCTCCTGTTCTTTATAGGCCTTTTCAGAGATGAGCCCTCGGGCCCAAGTGAAGTGTCTATTGCATTTTTCTGTACCAGCGTGTGTAGTACAAGTTTGCAGGAGGAGGATGGGATATGGGTTATATGGCTTTAGTGTTAAAAAACAACCAAGCAAAAAACCATAATGTTTGAAGGGTAATTTTCAAAGCAGAACATCATGATATGCAGCAGTTACAGATGCTGTATTACTGTCTGTTGGCTCTTACGCAGCAGAAACTTTTACAGTAAGTGTATTTTCCTTGGAAATGCTTGTGTCTTAGGTGGATTTTGGCTTGAACTGTATGCTGAGTATGTTTCTCGTGTGAAAAGTTTCTTTCTGAATGATGTATTTGAAACCTGTTTTGCAACCACTAACTTCTGTGAGTATAATTTCATATTCAATAGTTCTGAGCAATAATATCCGGAGGCATTTATGATGGGTGGATGTCAGATGTCAATGAATTAGAACACACCAGAATCTGGAATTAGGATTGTAATTATGGAAAACGCACAATTTTCGTCATGCATCGATGTTTTAAAACTATAATGTCTGAAAGTATGGAAGAGAAACGGAGAAGCAGAATACGAGCGAAAGCTTTTGGCTATTTTTTCTCACACCCCATATCTATTTTTCTTCTTTTTCTTTTAACAGAAAGTGTTTTCAGACTGCCCATTTCTATGTGGAGGACAGCAGTTCCCCCCGTGTGGTCCCCAATGAAAGTATTCCCATTATACCTATTCCAGGTAAGATGGGCTTAATCTCCTGTGTTTGTGCTACTTGGAGTCTGTTTTAATTACATAAGGAAGGTTATGCTTGTGATAAATCATGGGGGTTTGGTAAAAATTTGTTGTATCAGTGCTGCTTCATTTAATTTAAGGTGCTTTGCAATGAGGCTCTGAATGCCAATGCTGTATTTTTCCATAGGCACCTCTCCCACGTTACTTTAATAGAAATTTCAGAATAACCTTTGTAAAATGTCAAAAACATGAGCAACACTTCTTAAAAACACTAAAGCATTGCATCCAGGCTGAAACCAGCTGCTCCATCAGGGCAGGCTGTGGATGAGGGATATGCAGCTCCACTGCTCTCGCAAGGATGGGGGACTTGCCCCCCACTTTCAGCATGTACAGAGGTGGGATTTGCTGGGTCTCAGGGAGAAAAGCAAGACACAAAGATAAGCAAACAGTCTCAAGTGAAGACCAAAGCCATCTGTTAATTTGGTATTAATCAAGTTACCAAAGGTCAAATTCTCCTCTCAGCTATACTGAGAGCAAAGCTGGAAGCAGTTTAGCGCTGTTCTCTCTTCATGAGGCATTTCCCCTGGGAATTATTAAGAGCAGGATCCAGCTCCCTTTAAGCCGTGATGACAGAGAGCAGCTTGGTGCTGCAGTGGCCTTTGCAGCCACTGCCTTGTTTGATGTTGCTCAGTTTCACAGGCAGAATTAAGATACTGAAAATGTTGTATTGACCTCAGTCTGTCAAACGCTTGAACTTGTTGCCTCATGGTGTTTTAAGTTTCCTTGTCATATTTGGTAATTTGTGTCATTGGCCTAGGATTCAATCTGCAGCTAATGAGATACATTTTACCAAAAAACCAATCAAAGCCATCTCTGAGACACTGAAGAAACATGTGTCCTAGAAAAGTGAAAGACTCCAGTTACATTTGGCTTGATTTTATTCAGTAGATGTGTAACTCCTTTCTAGAAAGACTCTTTCAAAGTACCCATGGGAACTAATATGAAAGGTTAGCTATTACATTGCTGCAGAAAATGTTAGGCAGTTTGCCTTGCACTCTGATGCTGTGCCATGGAAAATAAAAGAAAATTTGCTGTTATCTTCTCTCCTTTCTGTGGTAGACTAAGAATCATGTCCTTGCCACCTCATTTCTGCAGCAAGAAGCCACCCTTCTTCTTCCTTTAGGGCAGCAGGAGATAAGAGATTTTAATCTTAGATCACCTGCGATGAGTTTTCACAAAAGAACTGAAATAGTTGGAGAGCTTCATTTTTCCTGCTCTAAAACCAGGAGGAGAGCTTCCCTGTTTGGGCTGCTTTTGGTGGTCAGTTTAATGGTTCTGCCATGCCTCCTCTCATGATACTTCCTTAGAGCTCATGAGGAAGGGAAGACTGGGCATGGGAAGAGAGAAATTCTCCCCCGACAAGTCTCTTTGGCCTATGTATAGTTATTTCACTCTAATTGAGACAGTATTTTCTTAGATAAAGAAACCAGGAGAAAGCTGCATGTTTTCATGCTGCGGTCTGTGTTGTTGAAACAGTGGTTCTTCCCTGTTTCACAGGGATGTTTTGATGGTCAGTCCTTTAAAGACTGGACAGCATTCATATAAATTGCAATATAGGCTGGAGAAGTTCCATAAAACTGTGCAGGTGGTAGGTACTATAAGACCAGCACATGCACTGACACTTCTCCAGCAGCCATTCTAGCATGTAGCAAGTGACTGAGAACAGAAGAACATTGCCTTTTGGGGACATCTTCCCATGACTAGAGCAACCTGAACCGTTGGACCACAGCAGCTTTGGGACTGACATGATGCCACCATCGCTGCAGTACACAACCTGGTCTGCTCAGGCTCAGTAAAGCTGGTAAAGTGCTGCTTACCCCTGATAATGGGCACTGCAGATTAAGGCATCTGCTGAGCAAGTGCTGCAAGACACCTCGAGAAGCTTTGTAGTTGAAAATCTGAAAGGACTGCTGATGAGCAATAAGGTGCATGAAGAACTGGACATTAGACAGAAGTTTAGTCTAGTTGGATGCAAAGGTGAATCCAGCTGTCCAATTCCCAATCTAATAACAAGATTTTTATGGATATAATGAACGTTTAGACACCTGCATACAGACATCTAAATGGAAGTGCCTTAATCTGAGGTTGAATCATGCCCAGAAGGTTTCAAGAGAGAATGAACTTAAGAACTTGAAGATCTTGGCTCTGACAGTAAAGAAATTCAGGCCACCAAAAGCCAAATCACACTCTGGAAATGCCTCTCTGTGTGTGTATTAACTATTATCTGTACTGGGGGTCTGTAATGAGGTGAATTCCAGATCTCTTGGGTTTTTTAAAAGATGTGAGATACTGCCTAGAAAGATCTTGAAGCTCTCCTAAATGTTTTCCTTGTTTGGAGCTGTAGAAGAGGTCTTTTGCCGCATGTATCTGTTGCTAAACGACAGTCTTCTCTGACATCAGCTGCTGCACCCGCATAGGCAGCCCACTGAAATGCCTCAAAAACATTAAATGACGAAATTCTGCTTTGAATGGATTGCAACTGATGAAATGATAAGCCTCTGAACTTTTCCTCCGGAAGCTGCCAGAGGGTGTGAGAAACTCTTAGTTGCCGTGTTGATCCTAGAAGCAAAATAAAAGTGGCATTTTCACAGAAGCAAGTTTTTCGAAGTAACCTTGTTATCTTGTGAAACCCTATCCTTACAAAGGAAGGAACCACACATCTACCTCCTACAATTCAATGGACCAGCTTCTACTCTCAATTACGCACAAGCTGCCACACTGATGGCAATTTAGAGCCGGGTGTCTAAAGACGTTTAGTAGATCTGCCAGGGCCCATCTACTGCATGCAGTGAGCTGCCAGTCGGAGGAAGCTGAGCAGGTTTGGGTTGGCTGGTCCTGGCCCAGGTGTGGGGTGGCCCTGCCAGGTGTCTGGGAGCCAGGCACAGCGACGTCCTGATGCAGCTTGAGAGGTTTCGGAAGTGGTGCTGGTGTCTCCACATGCCACCGCTCTGCTCTGTGGTGTGTCGGCACGCTCAGAGGTAGCTTTTGTGTTTATTTCTGCGCCACGTTCTGCTCCTGTTTGGCCAAGCCCTCTGTTTTCTCAGGTCTATGAACTCTAAAATCAATCTGCCAGCTACCTGCGATAGGCACATAGTACAACTTTTAGGTCCAAAATCTAAAAAAATCTTCTTGTAAAGGAATGATTTTACCCATTTTCCATTTCAGTTCCCATGATGGGTGTGCTTAATTATTGTGCACAAAGCCACATCACCCATAGGCATGTGCCTATCTGTGCAAATTTGCTCTGAGACCCAAATCATTATCATTATTCATAATTATCTGCAATGCTTGATCTGGAGAAACACAGGACAAAGGAGATATCATTAACTGAGTCACCCACTGAATATTACAACTGAGGTATAAATCTAAACTCACATAAGCCTTGCATTTGACAGTAATGCATCTGTAATCAACGGCAGATTTCTGAAACTCCCCTGCCATTCAGCTCAACAAAATTATTCCTCCATGTCTTTGCCTCCACACTCAGTTAATTTTGGCCATATCTGTATCATCTTTGTCTGGAACTCTTCACTATATCATTTGGTCTTGGCGAGATCTCTTTGTCAGCAAACCAGCTGTTTGTTCCTCCTTGGGTTTGTTGGTTTGGCTTTTTTTTTCCATAGCTGGGCCAGTATTTGGTTAAAACCTTTTGGGATTTGCTTCTTTTTGGTAGAGTTGGATAAGTAAGAATAACAGCAGCATCGTAGCTGCAGACCTCTATGTTTTACAGCACTGCAAAACGAAATGCATCCCTTACCAGTTTTTCCTTTCTTCTCATGGCAAGCCCTGCTGCACAACAGCAGTGCCAAAGTACTCCTCTGTGCAAATGAGATGATATGAAATAGTAGAACTAAAGTGAATTGCACTTCTACCCTCCTCCTTTGTTTCGGAGCTTTCCTGCTCTTGCGGGGTGCATTGTTCTGCACCTTGTTGTGGTTTTACTGGTTCTTTGTCCACCCCACGGTCACAATGGGCGCTGTGGCACTGATGTCAGCAGGACTTGTGAGATCAGCACAGGCACAGCTGAGGCTTGACCCTATGGAAAAGCTCAAAACTCTGCCTAGTATATTTTAAGTAGTACTGGAGGTTATTAGTAGTTTATTTAAACTCACTCGTGGCAGAATCTGATGGGGAAATGTTCTCATGCTTCTTCCAGTGTGAGTGCATAAGCTCAGGAAATAGCGGAGTAGACAAGTACGTTGCAGTGAGAAGGCGTCTTGACCACCTCGTGCAGTCATGTGAGGGTGTGAAGGCCAGTGCAGCCGTGATCATCCTTCATTTCCCTCTGTCTTCTCATGGTTATGAGAAGGAGTCCCATCAAGTGTCCATCTTATTAACTCTTAGCTTCTGTTAAATCTCTACAGAATTTTGAAACCTTCTTCCTTATTCCTTCAATAACCACGGTTGCCTTGAACCTTGCCTGATGAATATCAGAGGTTAGACTTCATGTGTTTTTTACAAGCTCAGTTGATGCACTTCCAATATCTTCTGGTAGCATTCACTCTGGGACAAACTGTTTCTATTAAGAGATTATAACAAGGGGTTGACAAGGAAACTGCAAGTTCCCAGCAGAGGCTTGGTAACTTACTGGCTTCTGCTAAGATGTAGCTGTCTCAAGTAGCATCCCAAGAGCTAAAGAGCGGAGGACCAGGGTATGTCTGTGGCTAGTATGGTGACAATGATCCTTTGCGCTAGAAAGTGACAAGGTAGAGGGAAAAGTGCTAACTGCAACTGAGGACTTATTTCTCAAGGGCATGAAGCTCTTCACTGAGCACAGAGGTAGTGCTCTTCAGCTGTTTAAGACTTTATTTCCGCTTTCTGCTCCCCGCGGATTTATGTTCCAGCACCATATTGTGAATTGTACCTATCTTCAGCTTCAATTAAACTCGTGAATGCAATATTGCAAACACAGCCATTCTCTGAAGCCAAGAAAATATCAAGGTATTTTAGTGAACATCCACCTTCCTTTTTTATCTGCTACTAACCCTCCTCCTGCAGCACACTAAAGAATTTATGGTTTGATATCTAATCATGGTATTTGTAATGGAAGCTTCACAAGTTGGCTAAATCACCTGGAAAAGTGTTTTCATGGTGGCTATGGGAAATGTGGACAGATCTTTTTCTAAGAGCCGTCACACTGGGCTGTGGAGAGCCCTGGAGTTGAACCTTCATGTGCTTAAATGTAAGGTGTGTATGCAATTGATGGCACCACTGGGACCTGACGATGGAAATGTGCGAGATGAAAATTGTGTTCCTTAGCAGGCAGTACCAAATAAGATCATGTTTAATGTCTGTACTAAAGGAAAATTCACATTATTTCATTCTCTTGGACTGAAATTAGTTTTTTGCTTAAAGGGAAGAAGTGTATTGCTATTACGTTTATAATTAATGATAACCTAATCTAAGATTTGTACAAGCAGATTTAAACTGAGCTCTTATTTTGACACATATAAAATTTTATCATTAACATCTTTATATTCCTGACTGACACATGGCTAATAGCATTGTAGTAGATTAAATCTTGAAGCGAGAGAGATGAATGTAGCTACAATATTACACAGGTGATTTTTCATATTCTGCTTCTTCACGTGTCTCCCCTTTATCAGAAACCTGCCCTTGTGTTCATTTGACTTGATTATAACAAATAGATAGCAATTATCATGCTGGAAGGACTCGTGTGTTTTTCTCTCAATGTGCCCTCCTGTCCAGGACTCTCAAATGTATTCAAAGTGTTTGCTGTGCCTTTTCATATTGAAAGGTATTTTTTATTAAAAACTGTACTTCATAAGCACATGATTACAAAACTGTGAACATTAATGAGGGATAGTGTCCACGTTGGTCAACTCTTAATTATTTCTTAGTTATTTCTTAATTTATTTTCATTTATAATTTTTCTTAATTACTGAGGTCAATAACTTCGGGACAATGCCAGCCTTAAAGGGTTTCTGCAGGTAGTTTAAGCTCCTAGGAAGAAACCTACAGAATTGCCTTTTTAGTATTTATGCAGATATGGTCTCCACAGAAGGCAAACTCCTTCTCAATATTAAGGGATTTTTAATGACTTTGTTTGATTATAAATTAACTTATATTTATCTTATACAAACAAAACCATTCCAATATTTCTGGACATTTTTTATACAGCAAGCAGTGTGGTGAGTCAGAAAACTTGTGGCACTTGAGGGCATGCTCTAGTGCCCGAGATTGTTGGGTGTGGTGGTTGGTGTTATGGTGGGGATTTTTTGGGAGTGGTGTTGTTGGTGTGTGGTTTTGGGGTTTTATTTATGGTTGGACTCGATAATCTCAGAGGTCCCTTCCAACCATGAAGATTCTGTGATTCTGTGAAATGAATTATTCCAAATGAAACACAACAGCTTCAGCTGTGTTCTTATTTTAAATAGTGAAGCAAGGAAAGCCAACATAGAATTAAAGGCTCTGACTATGTAAGTGCATATAATTCAAATGCATTAAATCTAAAATGGTTTGCATAAAACTGGGCACTGCCCTTTTTTATGTGTGGAATTGCTCGCAGAGTCCATTATCTTCATGAGTTAGGGCAGGGTCTGGCTGTGGGATGTCCTGGTCAAACACTTCAGATTCAATCAGGGACAAAATCTGAGGTGCGCGTGAAGCTTCTGACCCCTGATAGTTGTGGGTACTTCGGAGTATATGTTCAATCTGTAGGTTTAGAGACTGGTCTAAGCTTCTCTGTAGAGGTGACACTTGACCTTGGTGGAGTTTTTCAATAATCTCTGCTGGGGCGGAATTTTACCCAAGGATGTGGTTTTAATCCTTGCAATATTCAGCTACTTTTCTAGAGACTGACCGAATACAGACCTATTTGGGCCTGTTTGGGCTTTACATCCCCATTTAGTACTGTGCTGTGGGCACGCTCGTATTGTATGGTACAGCTGCATAGATCCTAGTTAAATCCATATTATGAGTGCCCCATCACTCAGTCTGGAAATTAATCTGTTGGAATTGTGTTCCACGTAGTTCTGCTGCAGTGCTGCGTGTGAAGGCAAGCTTTTGCGATAGCTCTGCAGCCTTCACTCTGATATGAATTGTAACTATTAGAATGGCTGTTAGACTCAGTTTTTAAGTAACATGCATCCTAAATATTGATGCTAGGTGTTCCAGCTGCTTGCAGAATTTTTCCACCCTTCTTTGTAAAAAATAAAAACCCATGAACCCCACTGAATGTAGTTAACAATCAAAGAAATACATAAAAAACATCCTGGGGTTGCATTCAATGTTCTCTCCAGCAGTGGAGAACGAGGGAGTGGAAGATGAATCAACATCCCAGGGCTGAGTGCTGCTGAGAACAGAAAGGTGATTGTTTGCTAAGGATATGGGAAAACTTTTGTCAGATACTTTATTTTTCAGTGAGTTAAGGGGTCAAATCCAGTCCTGCTATGAGCCTACTGCTAGCTATTTCTTTCCAGCTGGGAAAACTTTTTTGCAGAAGATGAGAACTGTGAGGCTGCACTATTGAGAGTGGATTCTCAGGATTAATGTCACTAACAATGTCACTGGTTTGATGATTGTCCTAAG
This sequence comes from Nycticryphes semicollaris, assembly GCA_013400055.1. Taxonomy (NCBI): domain Eukaryota; kingdom Metazoa; phylum Chordata; class Aves; order Charadriiformes; family Rostratulidae; genus Nycticryphes; species Nycticryphes semicollaris. The sequence continues at coordinate 450,536 of VXBJ01000825.1, forward strand.
CCAGGTTAGGTTTGTGCTGCCTTCAGAAAGGGCAGTTTCCCTGTCGCTTCACTATTCCTCACGGTAATGAGTTGGATCAACCCATCTACCCCACTGACAACTAATCCTTCTTCTCCTTCCCCACAAATCAATTAATCCTTTCTTGTAGTCATCAGTCAGATCAGCAGACGGATTCAGTTCACTGCTCAGCCCCGCAGGCAGGGAGGGGGGAGTGGGAGAATCCCCTCGTCCTTTGGCTGAAGTCGTCTGTGAAGAGCGCGCGGAGAATTCGTGGAGGTGCTTCTGAGATGCAAGGGTTGCTGAGCAGTGAAGTGGCTGCTGCTGGAGCAGATGGGCCAAGCCACGTGAGAGCTATGGCACGTGAATCCAGGTGGCTTTGCAAATGAGAGACTGAAGTTCAGTGACTAACAAACAAATGGAATAAGCTTTCACAATAAAAGTAAGGCATAAGATACGAGGAGTGTATTGGATTTAGTAGACTGGGTGAGGTAATAGCTGAAAAGCAGGAAGCATTTACAAAAAGAATGAAAGACATGGGAGAATCTTCTTACCAAGACTTCTTCATGTGTGTCAAACATCTGGTCTTCAGAAACACCAAAGATCCAAACTAGACAAAGGTAATATGAGGAAGCACTTTGCTTCTGACCTTCTGGATTAATTCCTGACCCAAACCCATCTATTCCAATCCAATGCCACTAAACTATCCAGTGAGCTCTTAGGTTATAAATGAATCAAAATGAATCAGAGATCTTATTATGTGGAAATGCCAACTCTGATGCGATATCCCATTTTTCTTTTGAAATTGGCCCCTCATGCTTTAACATTACAAAGGCAGCTTATTAAGTGGGAAAATCCTTCCTGGCGGGATTACTAATTATCCAAATTTTAAATGTAACCCTGTCTGAACTTTATTGTTCCTATACACTTCAGGCTTCTTCTGAAGGTGGCTCTCTTCTGAAGGAACATATTAAGTATTCTACACTGTCAATTCCCCTTTCTTAGAAAATGAGGTGTAAGTGAAGGTTTTCCTCTTCTATCATTTTTTTAAGCAAACTTGACTTCCTTCTTGGCATTCTGTTTTTGTGGCAGGAAATCAGCTGCACTGTGGCCCCCTTTGGTTTAGGGTTTTTGCTACTCCTCTCAGGTCCTTGTCCTGGACCAGCAAGTGAAGATGAGAACTCCACCAAAATGTTATATATCTAGCATGGTAATTAAATATACCCCCACCTGTCAGCTTCAGTAGAGTCTGATTATAAAGAACACTATTATCAGTTATATCATTGATAATAATAAATATATATACACACGCACAATTATTTTTAAGTTCTGGAGATGTTTGCCCCTGTCCATTTAAGAGTACCTTGTTCTCTGCATAACTCAAAGGGTAAGTACATTAGTATGGTGCCAGGTTCAGCTCATATTTTGTAGTAACATAAATTCAGAATCACTTTATTGACATTGATAAAACAGATGGCGAAACACAAGCTAGACAGAACTGTAATTATATCTGCAGTGCTAGAGGTAAGGGTATGTTATTAAAACTTTTCCTCCTTCTCTTTGAATAACGTACATGTCTTGTAAAATGTAAGCATCATCCTGACAATATTAAATGTCACTCTAGCTTTTGGATGGGAAAAAGTATATCATGCAAAGGGGAATATGCACAGAAGAACTATGAGAACTCCTAATTAGCCATTATAGGATTCCATTAATCTCTTCAATCGACTAAAAGAATTATAGCCATTGAAGTCCATTTGTCTTAAGATGGAAAAGAAGGCTTAACCAAAGCCTTTGGACTGACAATCGTGCAAGGAAAAGCGTATTTTGTGCATCTAGCTACATCTGTTGGTTTCCTTAGAGAAGGTCACAGCCATCTCCAGATAATGTCAGAGCAGGTATCATTCAGGAGTGTGGAGTGTATTAGTAGATATTTTACCAGAGGTCTGACAAGCTGCCTGTGGCTAACATGCCTGTGTTCTGGCTGGGAGTTTGGAGTTGGAGGTCATTAACAAAAAAAAACAGGGGCCCAAATTACTTTAGCACTTTTCTGTTCCATTGATTAGTGTCATAGACTGTGTCTCGTATACAGCTGCTTTCTGGTGGCTGTCAGCAGGGGGCAAGACAAGCGTGCAGCTGGGGGGCTATCTGTCCCCTCAGGGCTGTGCCTGTCCCTCAAGCGGTGACCTCCGCCTGGCTTCTAGGCAAGAGCTGCCAGATCTTGCACAGTCACTAGGACCATATTATCTCAGCAGTTTGAAAGCTGGAAATTATCAGCTTTTTTTTTTGAGTTTTTAATATTTGTAGCTCTGATTTTAATCTTCCTAATATGAAACCATTACATTTGCTCCAACGTGGTTTTCCTGAGTTTAAGGGCAGCTTCAGTATATAAGCTTCCTCTCACCCATTGAGCTCATACGTCAACAGTATTTCCTATTTAATTTATTTAATGTTTAATTGTTGCTCATGTTATCAAACAGGGCAAGAAACTGCATTGGGTTAAGGCTTCTGGAAGAGATCAGAAGTGAAAACGCAGTAGAGGAAAAAGGGAGGAGAAACAATAAAGGATAGTGATCAAGAGAGAAGTGAGTTAGCAGTGGCGATAAAGGTGGAGACATACTGCCACCATGCAGTGATGATGATAAAAAGAAAACTAACCATATTTTGCCATGGATCTCTGGTTCAGACCCATCCTTGAAATTGGTGGGAATTCAATGGACCGGAGAGCACACTATCTCTAATGTATTTTTTGGCTCACAGATCACAATTAAAATTAAATTCTGCCTTCTGCAAAATTAAATTGGACACATTGGTCTGCTGCAGTGAATCCTTGATCTTGGTTGGTCTCAGTTGAGCAAGACTACTCAAGAAAAAAAAAACAAAAAAACCCAAATGATAACTATGGAACTTTTCTTGTGAGGATGTGTGAAATTGCTATCATAGCACCAGTTATTTTCAAGGAAACCTAGGAAGTATGGGTTACTTTTCAGAAGAGGGAAGACTGTTTTACAGACTCTCACTATTGACTGCTGTTCCTTTAGATCATTGCATTCAAGTGTCTTGGCTGCAAAAATATTAATACAAATGTTGTTATGTGATGATGATGTTCTCAATATTACATAGAATAAATGTTATCACTTAAATATTGTAAAGTGCCAGCATTTCTGCGTGCTGCAGCTTTTTCCTAAGACGAGCATACACTTGTCAAATGTTTTAAATGCCGTATTATCCAGTAAATGAGCATGTGGTTAATTAAAGTAGCATTACTATACTGGGAGGTGATCAGATTGCAAACATATCTTTAGCAATTGGCTCTTGTAAATAAAATAGACGAGAGCTGATTGAAATCTGACAATGTCAATAGAGGCAAAAAGCCACCCTGGAACACTACCTGATAAAATAAGAGTAAAGAAGTAATGATGTGGTCAATATTAACTGCCATCAGAAGGAGAGAAATCAGATTGTCAGGGATCTATAAAATTCTTGCCAAAGTAGAACCTCATTTACACATACAGATCTTCCTACCCTTTGCTAAGAAAAGCATATGTGACAGCTTAGAGGTTTTAGTTGCCAAAGATCTTTCACTCTGAATACAGTAAATGTCACATCTATTTATTTATCGTTAAATTTTGCTAAGTATCTGTAGAAATATTTGGATTTTTTCTATCATAATGTAGATGTTTAAAAGTAAAAGAATCCAGATTATAATGCAGCTGTAGCACCAAACCATATGGCTGCTAAATGGGAGCAAAAATACACCACTGAATTACTGGAAGTAAACATAAACTGGATACGATCTTCAGAAGAATATTAAATGGGATATATAAATACCAGAATATTGCTATAAAATCATGCAATCAGACAATAGTAGCCATCAGGCAATAGATTATTTCATACGCTGAAACTAATCACAGTTGTATAGTAATTTACATTTTCCAAATGCCAGACTGAAAATATTAACTAATGAATCTTGGCAAGCACAGAGTTTCTACCAACTGCAGTGGTGGTTATAATATAACAACATCTAGGCTGGTTTTGAGAGAAAGAAAGAGAGATAAATAAGGCAGCCATCCTACACCCCAGCTTTATTAGAATCTGTCCGGAGTCCCAGGTGCTCAAAACAGGCTTGTTTGTCTTTAATTCAATTCAAGCCTTTGACTTTTTTCTTTTACAAAAGCGTCTGTGGGTGATTTATTGGTATATTGGGTGAAATTTGCAGTGTGCTGAGCAAGAACAATTGGTCCAGTGGAATACATATTCAATGTTATGCATAGTGTCTGGCATGAGAGGATTCAAATTAGAGTGGCTGTTGTGTTGCATGTTCTTTTACTCAGAGTCAGTTTCGTGATAAGTCCATTTGGATTCCACATCGTTGTGTAAAAAGGAAAAAGTTAATAACTTTCAGGAGAAAAGCCTGTGTGTCTGCTCAGTCAGGTAAAACCTTACTGGGGGCAATTGCCAACTATACTTCCCTATTTTGGGTCCCTTCTGTTCTTTTTATACAACATGGATGGAGAGGAGGCCTCTTTGTCCCATCCACAGCCATTTTCAAACTGTGAAACAAGAACTAAATTATCCTTGAACTTCAATGAGACCTGTAAATTATCATCACGGGGATTGAACTCTCGGTATTCGTAAATGCAGTGCTTAGAATTAGAAACATAATATGAAGAGTTTTCTTAAAAATTGGCCAGATTCATCAAGGTTTCTTATTATCTCATATTGAACTAGCTCTGCCCCTGGAAACTCAGATCTAAGTGATATTGAGTGAAGATTTTCTTTCCTGAAGTTTTATGTATGAGACAAATAGTAACTCTGAATATCTCTTTCTTTCTACAGATGATATGGAAGCAATTCCAGTCAAGCAGTTCGTTAAACACATCAGTGAGCTGTATTCTAATAACCAGCATGGGTTCTCAGAAGACTTTGAGGTACGATTTAATGATCCACCAATAAAATGTTGTTTTCCTAAAGTTAATTGTGTATTAATAGTTAGGGACCGAGCGACATCTGTGTGATGTTGTCATGTATGGTAAATGCAATGCTCAAATGTATCAGAAGAAATAGGGAAATACCAATTTGCTACCAGCAATGAGCAACGTGGGACTGGACCTTCACTGGTGCTTTCTAACCACCACGCATTTGGTGCCTTTAACTGGGGGCCCTCCTAGGTTTTTAGGAGTATTGTGAAGATAAAAGCTGCTCTTTTTATCTCCAGTCTTTTCTTGTAATCTGCAGCCTATTTTTCTCTTGTTGGCCTAGAATTTGCTCCTCTTAGTCACACTAAGAGTTCACCTACCCTTTGAGTAGCCCACAGGGAGTAAAGTAGTGATCACTATGAGTAAGAGTAGTAGAATTTGGGCTTTGATGAAAACGCAAACTATGGTTCAGTTCCCAGAGTCCTTTTTCCTCCTCTGTTCAGCCAGGAAGGATTGCTGTTGAAATCGTTGGTTATTTTGTTCCAGCAAAACCAAGGAGAAAGGCTTCACAATTTAGTTGGTAGTATTTACCTAATGAGACAATTTTAAACTGTGCATCTTGTTCCCTGCTTAGGACAGATTCTGACCTATAAATCTGCTCTAAATTGGAGGTAATTCCATTGAAGTGTAGATAGTTTTCCACCTCTGGGTTACCAAATCTATATTGTGCAAGTAAACATCACACACTATGAGGATGGGCTGCAGAGTCAAGCCTTAATAAGCTCAAGTCAGTGTTCTCTGGCTAGTTTTTAGGCATTTATTTTATTCAGCTGAATCACAGTCACAGCTGAACTTTTGGAAGTATTGAGAAGCTGGAGGAGCCCCAGGAAATTGTATGGAGCTGTGCTACTGGCATGCCCGCCAGCAAAAGGTGTGTTTGTGTGATGCATGTGGATCAGAGAGGCAGCTTTGCTTACAAACAAGGCAATGAAACAAAATAGGTGGCCTAATATCTATGGCTTCTTCACTTACTGCAGTAAAGACAAGACTGTATGCAGAAATTGTTTTTAATGGGATCATTTAAAACATTTATTGTTGCTGTTTGGTTACTGTCTATAAAGAGTAGCTGCTTTGTCTGATGCCCAGAAGCCGTTGTGTAAGTTAGAAACATTTTGTATTCATGAGGAAGGCAAATGTGTAAGGTGTTAAAGTGATTTAGTTCAATTGACTGCTGGCTGGATGGCTGAGCAGGAATATTGAGGCATTTAACAATGTTGATGGTATTCAGGACAAACATTTATTCTCCAGAGAGTAGAATTTGATCAGGATGATCAAATGCGACTCACTCTTCTCAATTATTTATGAATTGCGACCCCAGTGCTATTCATCACAGCTGGGTTTTACACCATTTAATTATTCAAAATAATCAGCAACACATCTGTAAACTTGGTCTGGCTTTAAGCAGGCTTTGCTTCAGCTGTCGCAAAATCACTGCTATTAACAAATGTTGGACACCTTCCGCTTGTGTTTTAGCAAAGAAAAACACTGTTTTAATAGCCCTATTTTTTCCCTTTCTCCTGGAGCTCCCTGCTGCGAGTGCCACACCGTGGCAGCCAGTCAGGAGAGATGCTTTGGCAAATTAGTCCTGTTCTGGAGAGTGCAGGGTCCTCTCTGAAGGGAAATTAAACTCCACCGACTGCACTGCACTCACCAAATTCTGTTCCCCGTGCCGGCTTAACATTTGGAACGTCTCCTTTGAAGTCAGTACAGCTACTCCAGATGTATTTCTCCATAGCTGAGGTCCCAGCTTCCTAAAGAGTAAATGAAATCTCTTCCTAGAGTAAGAAGGAACAGGAGCAAGACAATCGCTGTCTGGGATAAACCATCCGGCTCCCTTTCATTGTTTATGTTTTGCCTGGTGGGGCTGATTTTCTTCCTTATGGTTCACAGTGATTGGACAGAAGAGTAAAACCTGGGATTTTTCACAGAGCCCGTAGATAAAGTCTTTCTCAAGTGTCTAAACTGACTCAGAGATCGGATTCCCAGTTTTGAAAGTGTCTGAGAGATAGAGGAGCCTGAGGTTATTCTATTTATACATCAGCTATTGGAAGTGACCAGCGGTGTAACTTCTCATGTCTGGCCAGATCCAGCCACGGTGTATGTGCTGGAGTCGGGTTTGCCAGCTAGAACGAGGGCTTAACTAATGTTTCATGGAGAAAAGTACGATTCCAGCTGAAACAGAAAATCCAGTGTCACAGGACTGCTAGCCTTGGGTGGAAGGTACCACAGCCATATCATGCCTTCATGTCTGGGGAACTTGTGAAAAGAGGTATTAGATTCTGCAGTTATATGGGCTTTTTACAAAAATCTGCTTTTTATGTCTAAAAGGAAGAGAGAAGAGGGATGGCAAGGAGATGCTGAAAAATGTAATCGATACTGTAGGAAAAAATCAATCTTCCCAAAGATAGCCAGTGCATGGGATTTTTTTAAATGAGAAAAGGATCAAAAAATGTCTTCAGAAGTTTCTGTGGGAGGAGGTTTGATGGTGGAACCTGTGGAAGGAAAGACTAAGCTAAGCACACACATACTCTGCCCAGTGTAGAAAGTAAACATTCTCCATTGGTTTGCTAGTTATTGGTGTAAAATCTCTTCCTGTGTTTTTGGCAGCATGTCGTGGGTTGTATTGAGTTGTTTTTTACACAAAGAAGATTCCTTTGAAAGTAAATTGAGTGAATACTCCCTCCTCCTCTTAAAATGAGCTGTAATTACAGCTAAATATTTTGTGAATGTGCTTAGGAAACGTTTTATGTGCAGAGGAAAAAAGGACTTTGAACTCACAAATCTTTTCTTGGAAAGTACATCCAAAATGAATCCTTATTCCCTTTGGGTAATCACAGTGCAAGTAGCCAGCTTTATTGGCTGGTGATAGCTGAGCTTTCTTGTATATACAGAATTGTTAGGATTTCGTTTGAGTCCTGAGAATTTTCAATTTTTGATATAAACTAGAAGTATAAGGCGCAATTTAATACTGAACAACAAATAGCTTTTTAAAATAAAGTTTGCAATCCTGCATCACCAGTGTCGGTTTCCAATACCAGTCTTTGTATTCTACCTTGAAATTTGTTCAACCAAATACTGAAAAAAGTTCAAGAAGGATTTTTTGGCTTGCTCTCAGGCAGCTCCAGCGCCCTCTTGCTATGGCACAGAGGGTGAGGTACCACATTTTTACAGAGCAGCACTGGGGCAGGGTTTAGTGGCAAGAGTGAACAGAGATAGAGAAGCTTCCTGAGCCAGAGATTATACCTACTCCTTGTCTAGCCAGAGATTTTCTTGGCATCGTTATTTTTAATAGACTTTGATAGATCTTCCACAAATTTCTAATTGCCTCTTGCACTCTTTTAGACTTCTGCATCCCGTGCAAATCATCCCATGGCAATGAATTATACAATTTGTTCCACAAGAATGGACTTCCTTTTGCTTTTAACTCATGCCTCATAACTTCTCTCGGTGCCTCGTCGTTTTTGCATTACAAAGTGCACCCCTGCTCACTTAAGGGCCTCACATGATTCTGTCTGCCTGCCTCATATCATTACCTTAATCATCTGTTTTCGAATCTGAAGAAGTCTAAACTATTTAATTTGTTTGTTTGAAGAAGCCAGTTTAGACTCATGATGACTTGTGCCCTCTCTGCCTTTTTTCTTCCTTTACCATATCCTTTTTCAGATGGGAAGACCAAAACTGTGCACAGTATTTAATGAGTGGGTTTACTGCAGAGTTCTGCAGGAGCAAAGTGATGTTTTATGTTTGGTTTTCTATTACTTTCCTCCTTCCTAACATACTATTTGTTTTTTAACAACAACTGAGCACTCCACTGACACCTCCAGAAAACTATCAGATGAGACCCCAAGATCTTGTCACTGAATGACAATAGCAAATTGGGATCCTGTCAGTATGTATGTGTAGTTAGGGGTTTTTTTCCCCAAGTACATCACTTTGCATTTATCAACACTGAATTTCATTGGCCATTTTATCATTCAGTCACTCAGTATTGCAAGATTGTTCTGTTTCCCTTCACAAACAGCTTTTGTTCTAATTATCCTTAATAATTTTGTATCATAAACAGACTTTGTCTCCTCTGCAGTCCATTTATTAATAGAATTAGGTCCCCATAATGTCCCAGTGGTGGAATCTGAACACGGACAATTCCTGGGCTGAGTCCCACCTCTAATATGTTATTATGCAAGGGGAGTTTCTCTTTTGCTCCAAGACAGATCAGTTCTTTAAATAATGCTTTCTGAGGGGTCTTTTCACAAACGTTTTGGAAATCCAGATATGCTATTCTTTTCCACGCTCCTTTTGGACTTCGAACTTCAGAGACCTCTCCACACTATGGTAGAGGCATTCAGTATCTCCATTTATTACAAGCTTCTAGCAGTTTGCCCCACAGAGAAGTCAGATTTAGTGGGCTGCACTGCCTGAAATCCTTTCTGGATCTCATTTTAAAAACCGATGTCATATTTGTCGTCATCTCTTCCCCTGTTAGCCTGACCATATAGGGTGCCCTCCAAATTCCTGATTTAAAAAGAGTGTGAAGTGCCACCTCCCACAGGAAAGCTTTTCACTCCCTCCCTCTGGCCGGTTACTGGAATAACACAGTAAGTTTTTTGAGTAGTTGTGTCCTTTTGCTCTAAGAAAGGAACACTAAGCCAAGAAATCTCCCTCCATCTCCAAATCTAACTGTGAATTTTTATAGTATAATGCAGTATTTAGATTTTTGAGATCAGACAATTTTATTTCCCTCCTCCCTACTTCTGGAGTGGGTTGGTCAGTGCTGCTGTGGGAGCGATTAGAGCGGGTGAATGCAATCTCTGCAGACCTCTCCTGCCTGTGGCCGTGTGAGTGTAATGATTCATTGCCAATTTGGAGTCTGAACAGGCTCGCTGAACTTGGAGGCAGGCTGTCTAGCTCCCTCATCACATAAATTGAAAATATCTTTATACTTCAGTGGCACCTTCTTCTAAATGTCCTGAAATGTAAGAAAATAACATAAATCTGTATCTTCAGTGATGTGGCAGGGATGTGCTAACGTTATTCTCATGGTTGCTGCTTTTTGGGGCAGGGGTCACTAGCTCTTTTTAACCATTGACCTCAGAATGTTATTCTCTAACGAAGGGCTGCATTGGAGACAGATAACACCACACTTTGCACATTTCTTGAGACACTAAAACCACTGTGTAGTTGTACTGGCATCCCTTACAGATTAGACACAGCTTACCCCAGACACATGCTTGTAACTGCATCTACACCGAGGAATTTGGCAGTAGAAAGATGCCATTTCAAAAGCATGCTGCTCACAGACATTACTGCACTGGGAAACATTTTATAACCCTGGCCCAAAACTGCCATAAATAGAGGCTTTCTCAGCCTGTGCATTGCTGTACTGAACCAAAGGGAAGCAGTGCTGTGGAGCTGGAGGAGGAGGGATTGCTGCAGGAGAGGGTCTACCTGGAGTTCTCCATTCTTACCTCACCACTTGACCTACCTTAAGAAAATGGCCTTGTGAACGAGGAGATAAAGTTGAAGAGAAGCAATAAAAGAAGTTGAGCTCTATGGGCTTTCTGTTACTATCCATAGCACCGCAGCCATTCCCAAAGTTTCTGCCTGGAGACCCCGCTCAGAGGAGCCATAGCCATGCACAGGCAATGCAAGGCTTCACTCGGACTCTGACACCTTCCTGGCTCATGAAGGGCAGGATACCACAAGCAAACAGTCCTCCACCATCTTCTCCTCTCCTTTTGCATTCATTTACATGAATTTTAGAGGTCTCTTCACGATTCCTCCACTGTTATTCCTGTGTTAAGTCCTTTTGGTTTGCTTATTTTTCCCTTCTTTATAGGCTGTCCCCGGCTCACCTCTCTCTTGAGTGTCACCAGAGAGTTTATACTAGTGCTAAATGCTTGCAAAAACCTACACTATTCCTGTGGGATATCTTCAAATACTATCTGCTGTCTCTGTTGGTATGGTGTCTTCGTGTTTGCTGAGATAAAACAAACAGCAAGAGCACTACCACAGAATTCTCTAATTTGGGATTAAAATAATAGATCAAAAATTATTTCAGGGGTGAATGAACTAGAATGAACTAGCTGCTTTCATGCTGAAATATATATCACAATAATATCAAAACATAGCTATGGATCTTCTCTAATTTAGCCCTTCAGATTAGGATCCGTTCTTTGTTCATGATTCCTCCTCATTGCTATTCATAGGCTTTCACAGTTCAGCCCCTGCTAGGACATCAGACTGAAGTAATGGGAAACAACAGCAGCACTGCATAAGGCCAAATCAAGAGACCGAGTTCCTGCTCAGCCACTGTAGCAAAAAACCTTGCTCAGAACCTATATTGCCAGCAAGACACTGGAGCGGTTTGATTTTACACTTAAATGGAAATTCTTTGAAGTTTAGAAGAAACTAATCTGTAACTTGGTTCAGAAAGGCAATGAAAATGGGTCGTTAAACCTGGGTGTATCAAATTGCAATTAGCATTAGCATGGACAATATAATTAAAAGGTAAATTAGCCATAATAGCATAGACTAGAACACTCTTTACAGTAACTAACGGTCAATTGAAACCATGTACTTTGGTTTCTTGGGTTGTCAATGATAAGTTGAAAGGACAGAATAAGAGCCTGTATCTATTCATCTTTGGGCAGTAATGCGTTCTGCAAAGTTAAACATGAAGAGCCGTGGTGTGCTAGCCAGCTGCCATTAAAATCGGTGGAAGGGGCTAAGCAGGATTAAGGAAAGCCCAAGAAAGGGCTCTAGAACTGAAAAGTTTGTGGATGAATTATGGATGTGGGGATATGGCCGCTATCTGTCCTGCTCCAAGGTGCCAGTAGCAGCTTTGTGCTAATTGGAGAGGAGTTTGTTTAGGCTGCAATGTGCAGCCTGGGATCAGACCTGACCTGGTGGCCTGCCTGCGAACTTAAGTTGTAGTAATAATATAATCATGGTGATGTTTTAAATGCAAATGAAGGACTTGGTAGCCGCCGGTAAGATTTAGAAATCCCAGGGTGTCCATTGTATAAAGCAATAGAAAATGCTGGGAAAGTTAAATAAGTAATATAAATAAATGTGGTAAAATGGCATAATTAGGGTATTGACTTTTTGGAACTTTCTCTGGGGTGATATTTATTAATGCCGGGCTGTCCTCTTCTGCCAAAGGGTAAGTAATCCCCTGAACAGAGGCAGAGATAACAGGCTGCAACTAGTCTTGCCTTCGTGCAGCATTTTGTGCATTGATGAAAGACAACCACATTGACTTTAATAACAAAGGAATGTTAACTTATGCCTTACTGTCTGGTGGGGTGAGCCTGTGGTTTAGTAATTTGCTACTAGAATTTGGAGAGATGAACGTAGGAGGGTAAGAGAGCGTTGGTACCTGCCCTCTGCTCTCAGCCTGATCCCTCCAGGCGGCACAGCCAAACGTTGTCAGTGGCCCACACAGAGCTGGAGGATCTCCTCAGGCCCCTTCTCCTTGGATAACTTCAGCGTTGCAAAGAGTTGGTTGTGTCCTGGACTGGGGGGAAGAGGGAGGGCTAAAGTCAGAATGGCCTTTTATTGTTTTACATTGATTTTTCAAAAGACAAAAATAGTTGAGGTGCATTGGCAAGGGAAAAGCTTTTCTTGAACAGTCTCCTTTGGCTCTGCTTTTGCAGTGGCACATATAGGAATCCACCATTATAGCAGTTTTCCCAAGTATTAAAAATCATTTAGAACGTTATGTGTTAAGAAAAGCCATTTGCAAATGATCAGCTCTCACAGTGTCAGACCTTCTTTTCCCTTGCTGTGTTTTTCACTGTCTTAGCTTAATCTTCCTCTTCTATTAACTTTATATTGGCCAGCTGGGAACACGTACAGTTGAGAAAACAGTCAGCATCAACATAAAAAGGTTAATTAAAATGATTAACCTCACCAACAATTCCCTTATGGAAAAATCCTATAGAATTTAATAGAAAGTGATACATTTACTATGTAGTATTTAAACTGTCAGAGAAAATTCCTTAGCACGGAGGTAATTCCCTATTAAATTCTGTAACTTTTTAGAGTATTCTCCACAGAACGTTACTGGATTCATCTGTATTAAATTCTACAGCCTTTGGCATAAATGTTTCAATGCTAATAAATTCTAAAAAGAATTTTATAGTGGTGCAGGGATGTAGGGTTTGACGTGACGTTTTTCAGAAGCAGGGGTGTACTTTTTAGGAGTGACCCACTGCGGTACAGTGGTGATGTTATATGATTTCTAAATGGAAAAAAAAAAGGCAAAAGGAAATTACATTAAATCAACCAAACATATAAGTAATGCTGCTTTTCCACTTATGACTTAAGCTGAACTGATCCTGCCCATTGTGTAATCGCAAGTCCCTCGCTTACTGGAGCTGACAGGCAGAATTAGGGGAAGTGCACATTTTAATGTATTTTTTTTTATTTCTGTGATAGAAATGGAACTATGAAAATTCTATTAGGGCCAGCTGAGAGTTTTGCTTGGTTCCTCTTTGTCTTTGCTCATCTCATCTCCTTGAATGTAGTATGTTTCTCCCCGTGCAGACCTGCGGGGAGAGAGTGAAGCGATTGTTATTTGGGAGTGTCATGTGGGTATAGAAGCTGTAAAACGTTCAAGGTTTTAGTATACTTTGCACTTTTAAAATGTAAATGCTGGGGAAGATAGCGAAATTGCTATGCAAGTCCTTTGTGAAATGTCTGCATAATGCTGAACTCTGTTACATCTGCTGTTTGTATAGCATTTCTCCTGATAATTTTTCTCTGTCACTTAGCTCGTGATCTTTGTAGCAGCTGTGAGCTCCTAATGACTTTCCCTCTTAGGCAGGTTCTATACTGTTATTTTTAAAGCCTGAAGTACAAAGTAATTTGGCACTTCCCCACATACCCTTGGGGAAAATTGGTTCTGTTTGGTGCCATTTTTGGGGCTTGCAAAAGATTTGAATAAATATAGCTTCTTCCACAACTTTGTAAACTCCAAACATTGATATATTTTTCAAAAATGTGTTCTTAAACTAAGAACATTTATGCTAGTGATAAAAGTAGTTTAGCTTTTTCAGGAAGATTGTGGTTAAATAGATACCCCAAAAATATATAACTTGGAGGTGGTATCACGCATGAGTTTTACTGATTCATTTTGCAAGACAGACTCTCTAGGACAGTATGGCGAAGGGGAATAGCTGCTTTTCTCTAGAGTTAGAGAAAAGACCCTCCATTGCCCCATTTCAATAGCCCTCTATTCTGTTGTTGGACAGTGTAAGTAAGGGATAGGTTAAGAACTAAAAATATCAATGGGAATTAGGTATTAGCCTAGGTGTTATTAGCCTACAGCCTCAACTGGTCAGAAATCTGCTTCTCTAGCTTCTTAAACACTTTGACAAGCCTGGCTTCTTTCCACTTTGTAAGTGTATGTATATATGTGGATACAACCTTTTATCTTTTTCACTATATTGCGAGCTGTTAATCAGTGTCCAAACAGTGGTATTTAAGGCGCTCGCTGTTACCTTTAGAGATCTATTTTATTTATATTTTATAAAAGGCATCTCTCTGCAGAGAACTAACAAAAGGTCAGTGCCAAACTTAAATGTCAGAAACCCTGTTTTGAGAGGTTATAAGCAGATAAGTTGTCCAGCGGTCAAAGGCTTCTGTTGAAGTGGGTTTTGAGCATTGTTTCTTGCACTGCACTGGCCACTCTTTCCTTTGAGGGACTCTGTCTTCCCTTCCCAAGAGGGGACAGAGTGGGGCATCACAGGACATGCAGTCCAGAAGACGGATGGACTGGTCAGAGGGGACAGTCAGCCCTCAGGATGCCCAAAGTGCATTTGTCGTCAAGTCTGTGGAGAGGAGCATAACGGTGCACCAAGGAGCAGCTAATGTGGCTCGGTTAAAGCATGTGTCATACAGCATAATTCTGAAGGACTTTGTGTTCAATCCAGCAATTAAGGTATCGATATTTTAAACATGGTTTCTGGAAGCTGTTGCAAAAGAAGATAAAGCTTAAATTATTTGGTCTGACACATTTTCCATTGAAATAATTTTCATGCCTAGGAAGTGCAGCGCTGTACGGCCGACATGAACATCACTGCAGAGCATTCCAACCACCCCGACAACAAGCACAAGAACAGATACATCAACATCCTAGCCTGTAAGTGACCACAACGAATCTACCCCAAAAGGCATTCTCCTCTCTGAGTTGTCTGTGTGTGATCAGAAAAGGCATGTGGCTTCAAGTTACATTATGGCACAGTAATTAATAAACATGTGAAACTGTGGTTGGGAGATCATTTTCCTACTAAAGGCAGTGGACCTTGTGACTTCTCTGGCACCAGGTTTGCACACCACCTTTTGCTTTAAAATATTTTGCAGTTGATGTTCCAAGTCTAGTTTTAGAAGTAACTGTTTGGTATGAAATTTTGTGGGGGAATAACTGGGATAAATTGATGATCAGAGGTCTTCTGCCTGCTAATGTCTGACAAATGGCCTAAGAGAAGTGCATGGTGGAGCAAAGAGTTTTATTGATGATCCTTGGGATTCTTTTATAATCCCAAAGGTGTTAAATCTTACAGAATGTATCGGCTGTAATTCAAACTGCTTCACTTGGACAAACAGTGATCTTTGTAGCACAGTGCAGGCTTTGCCTGTATTCCTCTGAGAACTGCAAATCTGGACTCTGCTCTAGAATGCAAATTATTGCAGGTCTGGGATGGAAATAGGGTAACTTTTTCCATGTCATTCTCTGATGTAGAAAGGCAGATACAGCAGTCTCTGTGTTTGGGAACAAAGATGAAAAGCTGATGATAAGAAGTTCACAATGTTCATAAACATTGTAATAAATCTTGATTATTTTTGATGGCATAGGAAGGAAATGTGTGTCTCTAACAGATTCTCAGAAGTATAATCAAGATGCCGGCTCAGGACCAATTCCCAGACCTGTAAAAGACTCACTGTATGGCCTTGGGCAAGGAGATTCATTGTGGTTGTCCCAGCTGTGATTATAGACAGAGATGTCTGGTCCCTTTAGGCACAGAGAAAAAGGTACCATTGGAGGAAAATTGGAGCAGGCACTCCAGTCCTCCAGACTGCCCCTGGAGGAACGTCTCTCTCCATTGGTGCTCAAGGAAAGCAACTGAAACCAAATTCTTCATGCTTAAAGTTAGCCAACATGTCTCATCTCTGCACATGTTGGAAGCACTGCCCAGCCCAATGCTGCTGCCTAGGAGCAGGAGGAGGACTGCAGTTCTTTTCTGATTTAAGCCAGAAGTCAAGCACTTGGGTGGAACGTAAAGAGCAGCTAAAGAGCATGACCTAAACTCCATCCTCTTGGTGTGATGATGAGGGTGGTGAAGGGGTGAGGACATTAACTCAACTCCCAGAGCCAGCAGAGCTGCCTGAGCCCAGCACCCAGTGGAGAATAATGAGCTCAGACACTGAGGCAGGCCAAGGCAGCTTTGCTGCCTGCAAGAGCTGAGCCGGTGTCTCTGCATGGTGCTCCACAGCCCTGTTGAGGTGCCCTGGCTCTGAATCACACTATGCTCCATGATGTGGATTATCTTAGAGGTCGTGCTCCTGAGGCTCCAGTGTCCTTCAAAGAGAAGCTGTCCCAGCATAAGCTACGTACTTTAAGGGATGTGAAGCCCAAGGATGTGCTACCATGAACAGATGACCAAGAACAGATTGTCCCACCTCCCCCTTGACTCCAATCCAAGGCCAATTTGTTTCATGTATTAATAAGGGAAATGGGATCTTTACCTGCAGTTCTGCACCATGTTTCCTTAATGCTTCTCTGACGTTTTTTATCCTGCAGATGATCACAGCAGGGTGAAGCTAAGGCCTTTACCAGGAAAAGATTCTAAGCACAGTGACTACATTAATGCTAATTATGTTGATGTAAGTTGTTTGAATTGTTTTTTCTTCTCTAACTCTGAATCCTTCCACAAGAAGGAAATATTGCTACTGGTGAAGTGGTTTGGTTGTGTTTTCCAGCTTCACCTGATAATTTTGCTACAAATTCCTCGCTATTCTGAATGAGGAAGGCACCTTTCTTTGTTACCTTTAAAATATTAATATGTCTGCCACGATATTGCTTTCATCTCACTTGGTATTATGGTTTTCTTTGAAGGGTTACAACAAAGCAAAAGCCTACATTGCTACCCAGGGACCTTTAAAGTCTACCTTTGAAGATTTCTGGAGGATGATTTGGGAACAAAATACTGGAATCATTGTCATGATCACAAACCTTGTTGAAAAAGGAAGAGTAAGAGATTTTCTAGCTTGTTAGCAGTTGCTCCTCCCCACCTCCCCAAATCAGAATTGGGTTTTAAATGGTTTGGGTTTATATATTGGTATAATAGATAACTAACATAACAAAGGGTTACATAGCTAGCCATGATTTTACTCTTTTAAAATGCTGTCAACACAAATGTAAAGAAACAACTCAAGCCCTCGGCCAACTCACCCAACTCTGTCTTTCCTCAGAGAAAATGCGATCAGTACTGGCCATCGGAGAACAGCGAGGAGTACGGCAACATAATCGTCACGCTGAAGAGCACAAACGTCCATGCCTGCTACACTGTGCGTCGCTTCACAGTCAGGAACACAAAGATGAAAAAGGTGAGTAAAGCCTTCACTGTTCTCATCCAGATGC
This sequence comes from Nycticryphes semicollaris, assembly GCA_013400055.1. NCBI lineage: Eukaryota > Metazoa > Chordata > Aves > Charadriiformes > Rostratulidae > Nycticryphes > Nycticryphes semicollaris. The sequence continues at coordinate 468,155 of VXBJ01000825.1, forward strand.
CTTCCAGTTTGTGTCGGACGCAAGGCACACAGGAGCACAACTCAGCGTTTGCACGGGCAACTCAAAGTAGTAGGTGGCTGGGAAATGGGGAAGCAAAGCCAGGATTACACGGAACCTGGTGAAAGTTTTAACCTGTGTTTCTTGTTCTCGTTCACTGCTGCTTTGGTGTCACAGTTATTGCTGTTATTACCTGTTCCCACATATATTTTTCCTTGAACTCTGTCTCCACCTAGCAGGAGGCAGAGCTGCAGAAGATTTCTGCCATTAGAGTCCAGCACTTTTGCAGCTGAGCAAACCAGTAGGATTGAGTATCTTCCCCTGCTTCTCTTCCCTAATAGTTCTCTTCTTTCTGCACGCACTTTGCACGCAGGGTCAGAAGGGAAACCCCAAAGGGCGGCAGAACGAGAGAACGGTTATTCAGTATCACTACACTCAGTGGCCCGACATGGGTGTGCCGGAGTATGCTCTGCCCGTGCTAACCTTCGTGAGGAGATCCTCCGCAGCCAGAACCCCGGACATGGGACCAGTGGTGGTGCACTGCAGGTAGGTCGAGTGTGAGGAACTACCTCATGGCAAAGTGTATCTAGTGCACGGCGTGTGCTCTTACAGCTAAGACAAACGCCCTAAGTGATTAACACAGGAGTGTGCCGGTCACGTGGAGCGCAGGTAGACGTGAAGTTGCTTTGCCTACACCTTCAGAGAACTCCAATGCAAAAGCTTCCCAGTTGCGTTAGCAAAATCCTGTGCCATGATACCGAGCTGCTGAGCGCTGCACTGGTGTGGTTGTGCAGTTCCTTGTTCAAAGGTTGGTTGTAGCCTGCACATTCAGTGAGTGGGTAGGGAAGAATTACCTCTGCTGGCAACCAACAATGTGAATACAAGTACACCTGGCCATGCAATGGCCACTGAACCACGCTCATGTTCACCAGCACTTGCAGACAAGAGAGGATTTCCCGTACATGAGTTAAGGGAGGTGGCCTTCATCACTGTGTGTGAGGGGGGGCTGTACAGCACCATAGTGAAGAGGAGAGGATGATGGGGGTTAGAGCTCCTTCCAGAGCAGAAATTGAGAAGTTTTGAACAGTTCCCCTCTCCTCCTCCTGTGTTGGGCCCAGAAACACCTTTCTTCCCTTCACGGAGTCCTGCCTCTGAGGGGGACAGGATTAGTCCCCTCTTACACCTTGCCGTAGTGCTGGTACCACTTGCATTTCCAGAGTAGGATTACAGCTCCACTGTGCAGCTTAAGCCTTACCTCAAGACTAGAAGCCCACCAGGGCAACCTCACAGCCTGGAACAACCTTGGTAGTCCAGGATAGCAGCAGTTTGGCATAGGTGGATCTCTATGTGGCTGCTTCTAGCCAACACCAACAGCAGTGGAGACGGGACAGACAGGTGTCAGATACACACCTAGTAAAGTTACCAGGAAACCAGAATATTTTGTTTAGAAACTTCCAGGGTTGAAGGTAGCAAGGAAATGAAAGTCTGTGAACAGGAATATTTGTTTAATTCTGTTCTGCTGTTGTGAACATCTGCTTCGGTCTGACTGTCTTACGTGGGTTTCTCTTGTGTCTTCTATAGTGCTGGTGTTGGCAGAACTGGTACCTACATTGTGATAGACAGTATGCTGCAGCAGATAAAAGACAAAAGCACAGTTAATGTCCTGGGTTTCCTGAAACATATCAGGACACAGCGCAACTACCTCGTCCAGACAGAGGTAAAGACTGCAGTGGGGTTGAATTTAAAGCTCTCTTCATTTTTTGTTGTTGTTGTTGTAATCAAAAAGAAAAATGATTTTTCAGTTACGTCCCTACAATAATTTAATATATCACCAGGCATTTTTTCCTAGACCAGAAACTTCAGAATTTGCTTTTGACTTATTCAGAGTTGTACGTGCTACACTTGTAAATGTTTATTCTGGATTTGGCAGTATTTGCATGGGCGGCTTGTTTTGCACACCCTTTCCTTTGGTGTGCTCTACCCCTCAGTTAAAGCCAGTTGTTTAGTTTATTCCAAGTGCCTACGTGACATGCTGTTATTTTTCTAGGAGCAGTACATTTTTATTCATGATGCCTTGTTGGAAGCCATCCTTGGGAAGGAGACTGAAGTATCTGCAAACCAGCTGCACAGTTACGTTAACAGCATCCTCATACCTGGCATAGGAGGGAAGACACGACTAGAAAAACAGTTCAAGGTAAGGCTTATCACTGCCATCCAGAGGGACTTAATTTCCCTACTCTCTTTGGTATGGCCTGTCTTCACTGTCAGTTGTCATAGATAAGAAACCAAACCTGAACACTTGGTTAGGACAGCACAGCATCTTGAGAAGTTCGGTCCTCAACAACCTTAGCTGCACCGCAGGAAATCAGCGCTAACGCTCTCGAAGTCAGAGGTGAGAAGAGGGACATGAACACTCATTTGGAGTGTGCTGCCGGTCTCCCTGTTCCCAAGGGGACTGGGATGTTCCTGAGTTTATGTTAGCATGGCTGGGAAGTCTTCCTCCAGACTGTGGCTCTCATGCATTTATATGGAGAAAGACAGGAAACAAAGTTCTTAGCACCACCTACTAATCCCGCACTGTCGGGAAAGAATTGAAAACGTTTTTAAGACCAAGAAACGCAATATACCTTTCTCATTGCTAGTAACTGTGCTTGCTGCTTTTCCCTGCTATGTCTTAGCTGCTTTCATCCTGGCCAAAGAGAATTTTTTTTGCTTCTATTTGAAAACTAAGACTTTTCTGATTGCATTTTATTCTAATGCATTTTAGTACATTCTGTAAGACTATGTATCATAAGAAAATTATACGTGACATCTGTTTTCACAGCTAAACTCACTCAGTTAATTACCTAAGGAACTGAAACTGTTAAATTATACCAGGTGCCAAGCTATTCAAAAAACGAACAGGCTCTTCTCTGAATTCACTTGGAGAAATCTCAGTACTTCTCCATCAGTCAAGACATTCCAGCTGCTTAATTACTAAATTAAAGAACCAAACGCGCGCACAAGCACACAAAATGCAGTAGGAGAAAAAGATTTCACATTTAAAAAAAAAAAAGTGTTGTGCATTTACAAACAATGCTAGATTACATATATGAAGATGTTTTCTGATGACTCGTGGCAAAATTTCAAAAATTAAGTGCCATTTTCAGAAATTACTTTCTCTGCCAACGTTGCATGGGTGTTTAGAAACCCCGTAACTTCTAATGTGGCTTGTGCCCAGTACACAGATGAGTTGAGTGCTATCTTGTTTAGAGTGCATTTGAAACTGGGACGTGACCAGCAGCAATTATTAAATCTTTCTCTTATTTCTACTACTACTGCAGAGCTGGCAGAATATAGCTTGCTCTCATGCCCTGGTACCGTAGTTTTACATTCAACCATCTTAAGAGTAAAATTGTGCTGAGTAGCAAGTGGCTGGTGCAGGAGACAAAAAAGCCACCTTCACCCTCTTTGCCCTGGCAGAGTTTCCCCATACACTGGGGGAATATTCAACTACAGTTCTGCCTCCCTGGCTTTGCTTTTTGCCTCGTAAGCAGCCCAGAATGAACTTGGCAGACCAGAAAAAGTAACCCATGGCCTCAGATGCTGGTGCAGTGGGTTCCCCAAAGGCCTGGCAGAAAATGACATCCTGCAGGAATGATCCAGCTTTTGTTTTAGAAGAAAACATAAAAGTTTTGTTGTTATTTTATTTTGCTAGCTTTTCTTCCTTGAGACTTACTTCCAACTGAATGTATCTTTGAAATATATTCTCAAAGATAACTAAACGTGGTGTTCTGTGAAAATACATTTTGATGGTACTTCATTTTCAGGTTGTTTCGAAGCTGAGAGCTGCAGAGATCTTTTTATCCATTAAACATGTTGTATGAAAAGGATGATTTCCATTGGCATCTTGAGTACTTTAAACAAGTTTAACAATGCAGTTTATTCTTCTACTGATGCATCTTCGCGGGAGTTGGCAAAGAAACCTCCTCTCTTCATTTAGAGCACTGTGAGGACTGACTTACTACTTTATTCCCTTTCAGCTGGTTACACAGTGTAATGCAAAATACGTGGAATGCTTCAGTGCTCAGAAAGACTGCAACAAAGAGAAGAACAGGAACTCATCAGTCGTGCCGTGTAAGATCACATCTTCGGTTTGATTACTGCCTAGCATAACTTTTTTGTAGTGAATTCTCCTGGTGTTATGCATGAAAAGGCATAGCCACTAGGAAGGAGAAATGTAATCGTTTGTTCAGACCAAGCTGTCTTGTCTTTCAGAATTACCCTGATGACACTGAAAAAAAGAAAGTAGTTACAGTGTCAGCCAGATATACTGTCCAAGTGAAATGTTAATTTGAATAATTAGGTAGGGGATATATCTGTGGAATACTGACAAAATTCCTTTGATACTGCTCCCAGCTCAGGTGAGATCCCCCAGTGTGATTGCCCTAAGTTGTTTGTAATTCAGCTACTACACTCAATTCCTGCGTGTGAGCCTCCCCTAGATTTGAAGGTATTTAGTGCCCAAGGATGTGGTTTCACAGTCGTTAATGCTTCACATCTCATCAGTGCTTATCAATATCTGAAGGGCAGGTGTCAAGAGGATGGAGCCAGGCTCTTTTCAGCAGTGCCCAGCGACAGGACAAGGGGCAACAGGCACACACTGGAACATGGGAAATTCCATCTCAACAGAAGGAAAAATTTCTTTCCTTTGAGGGTGTCAGAGCACTGCAACAGGCTGCCCAGAGAGGTTGTGAGTCACCTTCTCTTGGAGATATTCTAACCACCCCTGCTCTGGGTGACCCTGCTTTGGCAGGGGGTTGGTCTAGATGATCTCTGAAGGTGCCTTCCAATCCCTACTATTCTATGTTTAGCAGGGAGTCTGTGCACAGTTGCCAAGTAGTATGAATGGGCACAATGTCGTTCCCATCACATTACCCAGGGTATAGGACATACAGGACAGGTGATAGCCAAACTAGCACAGTGACACAGATACAGTCCATCATGAAGCTTGTTTAAAAAAAGGGAAGTAATCAGGATATGTATTTAAAAATGTGAATGGGGCAGAAATAGAAACAGTCTATACAACTTCTCACTTTCGGTCATGTGGCTGCAGTGATTTCAGTTTGGCCCTTGGGGCCTGTGAGTTGGTTTGAGGATGTTGTTGAACTCAACCCTCAACCACAGAGGAGTGCAGATTTGCTGAAGAACACGCACACGTGCTTCTGGGTGGTTACCCATGGGGAAGGGTTTTGTCTCTGGAGGTTTTCTCGCCCTCCAGCTGGGAGGAGTGAGTGATGGTAGCGCTGTGGAGTGGTAAGGAAAACAAAATAAATCAGCTGGGTTTGTGTGCTGCTGGAGACAAATGGAACACTACAGTCAAGAATTACCTGAAATCCCCTGTTATCACTGCATATACTGTTATTTGGTAATTCAGCCTGCTGTGAAAATCTTTGCTATAGTAAAATTTGATTCTTGAAATTACTTTGTCCTTGTGGGAATATTGTGCAACATTCTCTTTTATATCCTGTGTTAGCAGGCAATGCTTTAACACAGTTAAAGTGCTGGTCTGCTCCTGTGGGAGAGGGGAGCTGAACACTGTTTGGTTTGTTAACGTTGGAGAAATTCTGACTTTCTGCATTGTGCCATGACCAGACTTTGATCTTTTTTTTTTCTTTTTCTTTTTTTTTCCTCTCCTCTGTTTTTTTTAATCTTATAGCTGAGCGTGCTAGAGTGGGCTTGGCACCGCTGCCTGGAATGAAGGGAACAGATTACATTAATGCCTCTTATATCATGGTGAGGAAGCCAACACCTAATTACAAAGTAAAATCAATTCTAAGGTGCTAAATACCAGATGCCTATAATTGTCTTAATTCTGTATGTAATGGCTGTGTATTAACAGATGAGATTTTAACACCTTCCCCATAATGTAAAGCTATTAACTGTGTTTTATTAAAGATTGTTGCCTAAAAGAATTAAATACAAGATGCATTTAGAAGGAATGTGTATTTCCATGAGATACAGTCATATAAATACTGGGATTTAGAGTAAATGAAAACAACAGAGACTGCAGAATGGAAATGGAGTTATAAAATTATAGTCTGTGTGAAAATATTGTGGAATAAAATGAGATAGGGTCATTATGTGTCCCCAAAGTTGAAATTAATGCTTTAAAACTATTGAAGGCAGTACGTAACTGTGGTTTGTTTTGCTGCAAAAGGGCTACTACAGGAGTAACGAGTTCATCATAACCCAACATCCGCTGCCACATACGACTAAAGATTTCTGGCGAATGATCTGGGATCACAACGCACAGATCATCGTCATGCTGCCGGACAACCAGAGCCTGGTGAGTCGAGTGTGCGTTCCTGCTTGCGCAGTGCCAGCGTAGGGTCACTTTGTTATGTGCTATCACTGTTTTCTGGTTGAAAGCAAAGTCAGTTTTTGAGCCACCGTCTCAAACTTTGCCATAAGCTTGTAGCAAAAAGACAAATTCTGAAATGCGGGGTGTGCTGTTTCGCTCTCCCCTTCTGCTCTCGCCCTTGGGAAGGACATCCCGAGCTGGATGGACCACAGTGCTCACAGGCAGCATGTTACAGGAGATGATGACTGTGAAGGTGCAAGGTACTGAGGTGACTGGGTGGGCAGAGCTATGGGTAAAGGGTATGAGAGGAGCAGAGCTACAAAGCAGGGACAGTAGGACAGCTGCTTGTTCACCTGGGGAATTAAGGTTCGGGCCGTCTAAGACTACATCTGTGCAAGGTTACAAATGCTATTTTTTATGAAAGTAAAAAGCAAACATGCATGTTAATTTAAGTGGAAATAATGAGACAGAGAGGGGGAAAAAGGAGGCATGGGTGAAGTGCTAATCTCTACTTCCAGATTTACCAGCATGTCTCAAGAGGGTGCGTTGAAAAGGATTAAGAACTAAATGGTTCATTTTTTCATGCACGCATCACCGAGGTGAATAGACAATTGTAGCTGAGAGTGGAAGAGAAACCACCTTCATTACAGCAGGAAAATAGCAGTCATGAGGGGCTACTAAAGAGGCAGCAGTCAATACGCTTCCTGTGTGCGGTGCAATGAAAGGGATTGCAGGCACTGCCAGGCAAAGAGCATTCAGAGAAATCCAATCGAATCAAAAAGCACTAATGAAATGAAAGTGTGTCAGGTGGAAATGAAGAGGCTGATCTTGTCTTTACAAGTACATGAAATAGCTCTGCAGAACAATAGTGATTAAAGAGTAAAGCAGGAATGCTGGACTCGGCCACATCCTTTGCAAGGACTCCTGGTCCCTGCTTTCACCTTCACCGTTCCCAGGGTGGAGGTTGGCCATCAGGGCAGTAGCATCTGTGCATAGACTCAGTGTTTGGTGTGGGTTGTTGGCTGACAAGGATATTTTCACAAGGCTCAGGGTATTTGGGTTTCCTCCTTCCTTCTCACTCCTTGCCTCGCTCCTAAAGATGCAAGCCATACCTAAGTATCCATCAGTCTTCTACCTAGACCTGATCCACAGACCCCGAGTTTCAGATTACACCACAATAAACACAAATTAAAAACAATAAGCAATTAGTTTTTAAAAGTCAATGAGTTTTTTCTAAACAGATATCTGATTTTCATGCAAAACTGTGTAGGCAGGCGGTAATAAATTCTGGGATACAACAGAAAGGTTAAGTATGAGTGAGCTAAGATAACCATTTCCCTGTGAAACCAATTAAAAAGCAGACGTTACCTGTGTGGGCACACGAAGGAAGGATCTGGCAGGCTTACTGCCTACTGTAATAGTAAATCTGGTTTAGACAGAAACGGATTTTAAAGGTCAGCTCCGGATCGTTTCTATTTATCAAACCAATTTTTTGATCCACTGGATTTTTGAGTCACACACAAAGTATCTGCATGGCTGCAGGAGTGTGTTGTTCCGTTCCTCCAGGCAGAAGACGAGTTTGTGTACTGGCCAAGTCGCGAGGAATCCATGAACTGTGAGGCCTTTACTGTGACCCTTATCAGCAAAGACAGACTGTGCCTCTCTAACGAAGAGCAAATTATCATCCATGACTTTATCCTTGAAGCTACCCAGGTAAAATAAACCTCCAAATGTGGGTCTTGGATTTTCATCAAAATGTTACTGATGTCATTGAAATATAGAAGAAGAGGAGTTCAGAAACAGTTTTGAAAAGGATTAACTTGTAAATGCATGTGCATGCATGTTGCTCACAGGGAAAGGGTGTTTTCCTTGGCTCCTCTCCCTTTCATATCTTCTACTTCCAGGTATATTCCTGTAGCTAGTGAGACCATGGTATTAAATATTTGTCTTATTTGAAAGTGAAGACAACTGGGGTTTCATTTTGAAGTCACGCAAGTAGACTGAATTATGCTTTATAAAGTACACTGAGGTTTATTGTCTTATTTCTGCTTAGAAAAGTCAGCATTTATAGTTTAATTTTTTGGGGAGGTGTCTTAATTAAGGGCTTTTGCTTAAGAATATTTCTTTTGACTTATAAACCTGGCTCTAGTTTGCTGTCAGGATTCCAGCTGGATTTTGCTGCAAAACATTAGTTTGCAGACCCTTTTAAATTTGAGTTCTTGGTTGCTCTGCTCTTGTTTGACTTCTGAGCTATAAGGGCTCTGAGAGGAGGTTTATACAGATATAAGCCCTAAACTCAAATACAGAGTCTTTTATCAACTCAACATCGAGTTAAAGTGGCATTATTTTAGGGTGTTCGCTGTTACAACAGCACTAGAGCTGTGTCTCTGTTGTCTTCTTTCTATAGAAATTGTTTGGAAAAAGAAGGTTTCTCTTCAGTTTGTAGTGAGGCTCTTCCCTCTTTCTGCGTGGAGCAGATAAATGTGAAACTAAAGTAGCTAATGCCCAGGCTGGTTTTTCATTGCAGGATGACTACGTTCTGGAAGTCCGTCACTTTCAGTGTCCGAAATGGCCAAACCCAGATGCTCCCATAAGCAGCACCTTTGAACTTATCAATGTAATCAAGGAAGAGGCCTTAACAAGGGATGGCCCCACCATAGTTCATGATGAGTATGTCATCTCTTTTCTTCATTTACATGCAGGTTGTACAAGGAGTTACTCGGCTACAGGACACCTGTTAGGACTGATGTCCATTCTCACGTGGAGCAGTTGGGGTTTAGTGGTCTAGAGAACAGGATCAGAACATTAAACTTCCAGTAATGTGTTTTCAGGTGGCATCTGAGGGCAAACATGTTTTGCTTAGTGCAGTTTTTTAGGTTGGTCACAATCTTAGGTGCACTCAGAAAGTCAGACTGTATTTGCGTTGTAAGCATTTTGGGTTATTTTGCACCTGGAAGTATCCCAAGCAAATCCTACAACCTGCTTCAGAGCCCAGCAGAGGCTCTAAATAGCCCAATATGGGCTTATGGAAACCAGTTTCAAAACAGCCCTGAGCTCCAGTCTAACAGCTTAGGTTTAATGTGCCGTGTAAGATAGAACAAGCTCAGCTCCGCTGTGTCTCAGGACACAGCTCTCAGCAGAAATATCTTGTGACAAAGGACTCAGATTTATTTTTCCTCCTTCTGTTTCCCCAAAAACACTCCAAAGGGCCTATATGGTGCCAAGGGGGGTGGGGGGAGCAAGGAACCTGCTAACATGGGGCCATCATACCCCAACGCTTGTCTCTTCTGTAGTGCATTGATGAAAGTTGTCTTGCCAGGTATGCTTGAATGCCCCGTTACACAGGGTGCTAAATATTGCATTGCCCATTACTACTCTGCACACATTTTCTACCTGCCAAAATACCATCATAGTGAAGTTGGAGCCTGGGTCTAACAGGATCTCTCTGAAGGGACTATTTCCTGGTGGACAGAGCGATTCCCACAGTCATTCTGCTGTTAAAATCCCAATTTCTGACACTGCTTGAGTTTGTCCCTAGAGCAAAGACCAAGCCAGCATAAAGGACTGAGATACCTGCACCCCCCTGCACTAGAGTCCATTAGACATTTTGTCATTGCTGCATAACCGAATTGGTGGGAAGGTCTTGGAAATCTTTGTCTTTTGTTTTTTAGGGAATAAAGGCGCATTTATACAGATTTGTACCCAAAAAAGCGTTATTACTGCCCTCTGGTATTTCCATGGTTGTGCTGAGATGTGGTTGCACACAGGTATCTGCTGGTGCTGAAAGGGCTTTCCCTTCACACCGGGGTGTTGCCGCTGCAACAGGTTTTTCCCAAGTGACTCCTTCAAACGGCACCTTGGGCTGCAGCAAGTAGTTTTTCTCCCACCATCTCCTGCCTCGCTAATGCACAAGCGTAAGCTCTGCTGCCTTTTGCCAGCACTGATTAATTCCAGGCTTGGTTTAATATTCATGCTTTGGGTAGTCTGAAGTGAGGTTTTGCTACTCTTGCAGTATTTAAGATTATGTTTTACAAAATTAGAACCATTATTGATTTGGGCATTTCATGCTAGACAAAAAAAAAAAATATAAATCAAAATCGCATTCCTAACAGTGCTGAGTCATTCTTTCTGTAAATTGCTTTTTTGGTTTATTTGTCATATTCAATGATTTTATTTTTATGCCTAATACATAATGTGGATTCTGCTTTTCATTGGAGCCTAAGCAAATGTAGCTGAAAATGAAAATTTCCCTTTACTACATGCAACAACTATATCACATAATCCACTAATAATTACAACTGCAGATTAATTCCAAATATATAAATTTGCAGATCCTCAACCCATGTGGTATTTAGGAAGTGCATGGTAAGATGAACTTGATAACAACATTTCAAAGTTCAGAAATTCCAACTCGATACAGCTGTACAGATTTTTAAATAGAACTTCCCATATGTAGGCAACTAGATAAAGATTTGCTATCTAATTCCCTGAGAGAAAAGCCTTCAGATTGTTGGGAGCTGGAGGTTATCAGCCCAAGTAAAAATGGGGCCATTAGACCCTCAGAGCCATTTTGTTGGGTCCCATCAGGCACAAGGATTGACCATTTTGTCCACTGTCCCTGTAGATGATCAGTCACTGCCATCTACATAGTTCTGCAGAAGCTCTACAGGCTTTTCATCAAATATAGCACATCTATTGTGATCTGATTTTTGTTTCCCATTTCTAGGCAAATTGAGTTTGCAAAAATCATACCAAATTAACTCAGCATATGTCTTGATTTCCATCGGAATATTGTAAAAAATCCTAGTGGTAATCTTAAGATACCAGATGGCTTTGCAGTACTTGCCATTTATTGAAGTTTTTCGTGTACAGCTCTCCAAACGGTTGAGAGAGCAAGTCAGCACCAGTGTCCCCTTCTACAGGTGTCCCCTTAGACACAGACTTTCTCAAAGCCAGAGAGCAAACCCATAGCAAAGCCAGGACACGATTTCAGTCTTCTGAGTACTGGGAGAGCAGAGGGCTGCTGAGGCTCCTCAGAAGCAGTTATGAGCCCCTGTTGCTTCAGATCCTCTATCCCATGCCCCACAACTGCCCTCGTGATTCAAGCACACCCACAGATTTAGCAGCAATAAGATTTTGACCTGGCCAGCATCTCAAGGACGCGTTGATTCATGCTCCTGATGAATAACCGTTGCTCAGGTTCTTACTAAATGACAGCACAGCTCAACTCTTCAGAATCCATAATGTCTCTTGGGTGCCCAGCTCAGGGATGTTGCCTTTTGCCGATGAATCAGACCTAAGGAACGCTTTGAGATGTGCCCCATTTACTTGTGAGCACCTCATCTCCCTGTTAGCTTTATATAATTGTCAGATGTGGAGGAAGAGGCAAAGTCTCATTTCTTTCTAATCGTTTATGTTTTGCTTGAGCTCCCACTAATGAATTTAAAATACGCTCAGCTATAATGCGGATGCTTCCAGTACATGTGGCATGTGAGAACTGATCCCGGTGTTATGCTCTCGGGGCTGGGTATTTGTAAGTGGCTCTTGTTCTTCTGCTGATGGAGTTCTTTGCATTGAATGCTGCAGATATCCTGAGGTGTACCATCAAATTTGCTCTGTTAATGAAAATTACTACAAATTAACCAGTATAAAACAAGCATTCAGTGGATACAAAGATAAACTACAGTAATCAAATAAGACCGTACCAACATTTTCATGTCTCTGTATCAGTGCCCAGGTATGTTTCTGCGTATCTTATCGTTCTGGTGTGTCTTTTCAGGTATGGAGCTGTGTCAGCAGGAACGCTATGTGCCCTTACCACTCTGTCCCAGCAGCTGGAGAATGAAAATGCTGTCGATGTTTTCCAGGTGGCAAAGATGATAAATCTTATGCGGCCTGGTGTATTTACAGACATCGTAAGTTTTTGAACAGAATGAAAATGGGTAGTTTACAGGGTTTTCATCTGAGACCAAAAGCATGAACTAAAACACAAGTTGTGTGTGTTATCAAGCCCTACTGCATCTGCTACCAAGCAGAATTTGCGTTTGGGCTTTTTTTTTTTGTAGCTGTCATGTTTTTTACAACCCTTAAGCCCACATTGTTAGTCTCTGATTTGCAGTTCAGCTTCTTTCTCACCCAGTCGGGGGTGGGGAGGAGCCCACACAGGAAGCCCCAGCAGAGATGGACCTTTCAGCTTGTCACTCTGCCAGCCCTGTAAATTAATCTCTGCTGTTTAAACCGGCTTGGGCTGATCCAAAGGGGTACAGCAGAGCAGGTAGAGCTGCAGGGAGATAAAGCTTCACCTAGAAGGGGCTCTTTGCTCAGTGTGCAGTGAGAGCAGCACCCTGGCCCCAGTGTGGGTGGCTCTGCCGGTACAAGGGGATGACCTGGGGCTGAGCTGTGGCCTCAGGTCTTGTCCCGCCCTCCTGTAGTGTTTAATAATGTATCAGGAATAAGAGAACCTAACCCAAACTGGAATTTTGGGTTGACGAGGTTAAACTAGATTAACAAAGGTAATTGCTCTCCAGGTCTTTTTCTTTGCTCTGTGTCTGCTTCTAGTAATGAATATCCATGACTTTCTCTGGAAAAAAAACCCCAAGTTTAAGTTCCACTCTCTTATGTAAACTGAAGGGATTGAAATGATTTTTCTTTTCTTTTCCAGGAGCAGTATCAGTTTCTTTATAAGGCAATGCTAAGCTTGGTCAGCACTAAGGAAAATGGAAACGGTCCCATGACACTGGACAAAAACGGTGCTGTGATGGCCAGTGATGAATCTGATCCCGCAGAAAGCATGGAGTCTCTTGTCTAATTGGAAACCTGAAAAGGCACTTAATTTGTAGAACTTCTGAAGACTGAGTGAACTTTTTTGAGGCCTTTTTTGCCAGACTCTAGGTTATACAATAACCCAATTACTTTTTTACACTGATAAAAGTTTTGATATTTATTTTTTGCCATTTTATGTCTTAATGGTATCCTACTGAGCATTTGCACCTCTGTTTATTTCACACAGTGAAACGCAATTTTATCTAGTTTGCACTATATGATCAGTGTTACTGCCTATAATACTCTAATACAAGACAAGCCCTGATGTGACATTCCATGACAACACACATACGCTTTTTTCTGTTTCGTTTAAATGCAGTGAAGTTTTGCTAACTACAGTGACCCTCGAATCTTTCAATCTTGAATGCTAGGCCAGATGGATTCTTTCTACAACAGATACTGTACCCCTTCACGCCATATTTATTACTTTAATGATCGTGTCACAGTTTTGGTAACGGTATTCTGCATTCCAGTGGAGTGGATGAGCAGCGCTCATCCTTTCCTGACAAAACGTGGCAGGTGATTATTAGCTACAGAGAAGGTGTAATAGCCTTGTGGAGCTGAAACAATTTTTCCTGTATTGTTTCAAATTGCTGTTTTGTACACTTACGGGCCTAAGACTTGCTTCACATGGAATACATAAATTACATACAACATAATTATAAATTAGATGCAATTCATGCGGGACACAGTGATAGGTTTTGAATTTACAATTTCAAAGTTTCCCCATGTATTCAGAAAAATGTCAGTTTTCATTTTTAACCAGCCCTATGATGGAAAAGTATTTTGGTTTTATTCTCATCAGAGCCAATACAGTGAGAAGTCTACTACAACCCAAAATCAGACCTGTTTTCAGATGTATTGAAGGTAGCAATATTTTACATTACTAAGCTATTCAATATTTTAAACACATTAATTTCCTTACTATTTCTTGAATATGACCTCACACCTAATGGTATGTTACATGATGACAGGCGTTTCTTAATTTCATAACTGTTAGATGCCATTTTTACAGGTGTGTAATTTTCATACTTTAGTGCTAAAACATAAAGTACTGATCCATATTTACTGGTGAAGCAAACTAATAAAAAAAACTACCTATAAAGTTACATTCTCCCTCTTTTTTTTTTGCCAGACTAATTCTTTAGCACAAACCTAGCTTATTGTGTTTTCCCTCCCACACCAATAAAACGGTTTCCCCCAGATTATATAAATAATTGAGTTGTTGTTTGGAGCATTTAAGTATTCATCCTCACTGGCTCCCTTTTCCTTTGTATTTGGTCGCAGTTCAACAAGGTCCACCCCTGTTTAACAAAAGAAGTAAGCACATACTTAGTTTTCATGAAAATTAGAGCTAATTGTGTCTTTCATAGCTTGGCTAAGTAGGGAGGGGTTATTGAACATACCCTGGAGAGGAAATAAGTCGTTTCAACTGTCCTGATGTTTGGTATACAGTTAAAGGCACTAGCCCTTAGATATGGCATTAATTTCTTTCCTTTTAAATTTAAACTGCTTAGACTTGTCAAAAAGTTACAGCATATTTTTTTCATGTAAAGGCAAACCTGTTCATTTCTGCCAGTCTAGTCTTGGCGAAATGTAGACATTTGGCAAGGTCCAGCGCATTTTCACACACAAGGAAGCTGAAAGCAAACTGCTTGAAATTACATTGAGAGTAGGTATTTTGGTTGAGAACTTTAGAGGGTACGAAGTGGTACGGCCTCTCGGAGAGCAGAGGAGCCACGCAAACTGGTGTGTGCTGACATCTGGCCTTTTATTTTTAATAGGGAAAGATTTCCTAGTGTGGATACACTTGATTAATTCAACACCAAAGTATTCAAGAATTCATCAGCAACCTTTTACACAGTCACCTTCTATTTCCCGGTTGGTGGAATCCCCCCGTGCAAGTGATCCAAGTAACTGCTAACGCTGAACAGTATAATACATCCATGGTTTCAGTGAGGAAAACCCGTGGCGAGGAACAGCTAGTCCAAATCAAAAACATGCAAAGTGTTTCAAAAGGTTGCTTTGTAGTTTGCATCCCTTTTGCCCTGGGAGAACCCAGGGAGTCAGTTAATGGCTGGTAGGAGCTCAGACTGCCTCTCCAGTTGCGCCACCCCAATAACAAGAATTGTGTAAGTAAGTTTAAGTTTTCAGGTACTGCTGCCATTCGAGGGCTGGAAGGTTTTGCCGAGTGGTCTGCTGGCCAGTGTCCATCTGCATTAGGTGCTGGGGAGCCCCCGTGCAAGTGATTCTGGCCCCGGGCAATTCCAGCTGGTAGCACAAAAGGACTCTCATGAGTTGGATCAGTTCAATCTGAAGTATTTAAGTTCCTGGGAAGGTGTAGGGGAGAAGTTAAGAATTCAAACCCTGACAAGAGCTAAGTGACACAAAGATTACTGCAGGCATCAAGAGGGTTGGATTTGTTCAGTGCTTTCAGCTGATTACTTTTCATTTCAGTGGCGTGACGGAAGATAACTGTGTGGTGACACACTGCCTGAATATCCCTGGTTTAATCCCTTACCTTCTCACAAGTTTTAAAATTTAATGAAAGAAGGCTGTGGGGGTTGAACTTTGGTAGTTGCTTTGGAAATTTGTGCATTTGCATTGGCTTTTTCCCCACACCTGAAGTACTTACTTGGAGTTTAATCCATGGGGAAATAATTGACATTGATGTTCTATGAGTACTCCATGGATTCTTTTTTGGGGGAGTGGGGGCGGGGGGGGGAAGGGGAGCAGAAGCTGTGTGTTAAGTGCTGTGCTGACAGTCAGATAGCCAATGTAGATCGTAGTGGTGCGTGAGGCTTGAAGTGGATGAAGGTAGGAGTTGCTTTGAGGGAAGGTCAGGATTAAGAGCGTGGGAAGAGCCAAATCCATCCTCCTCTAAGCAGTTACACGGATTCGTGCCCTCCCCCTGGGGCTGAGGGGGACGGGCAGGAGGGGAGTGAGTGTGTGCTTAGAGCTGCGCTGAGATGCTCTCCTGAGTCTCCCTGGCCAAAGCCCTGCTGCTGTGACCACTTCTTGGCGTTTGGTTGGGATGTCTTTCCAGCGTCAGAAGTGGCCAGACAAGGTGCAGGCCTGCAAATTAAAGGAACCTTGAATTACATCACATTGCTCTAAAACGTGGTCCTCGGCACCAGCCCTGAGAAATAAGGAAATAAAGGACTGAAGTACACGTGCGGTTTTTGTGTCTACATTTAGAAAATAGTATTTCTCCATGTCTTGCATGTGTACTGTGCCCCCAGACCATGTGAAAGACATAAAAGGCTTCCATGTGTAGAGCCCGGAGGAGCAGCCAAGCTTTGTTTGGAAAGCTGCCGTGGCACCTTAACATCTAAAAGGGTGACAGTCTCAGCTGAACGTCCCATCCTACAAACCCTCCTGTACGTGAAGTTGGCCTCGGTAGGCAGGTCTGGGAGAGGCAGTGGGGACCGCTCAGGCGTGCAGGCTTAAGCACCCATCCTTCTGCAGGACCAAGGTCTAGAAAACATTCATTTCAAACAGCGTTTGTCCTTAGTATTTCACAGTCTCTGTCTCCAAATATTAATTTAGGAACAGGAAAAAGAAAAACCCGAAACCCATGAACTACTTCTTGTGCGTGACTGTTTCTGTACCGTGGGTCTGTTCTAGGTTAGTGGAATCCTTTGCAGGATCTGCAAAATTTCAGTTGTTTTTCCAGTTTCTGACTGCTTGAATTGTTTGAGCCCAGAGTGATACATTGGAACATTAGGAGAAGAATCTTTATGACACAGCACAACTGCCTTCCTATTAATCTTTTTTTAAGCTGATATATTTTATTTAAAAGCTAAAAAAAAAAAAATAGATATCGATTCTACCAAAGATACATGCTACTAATTCTCAGCAAAACAAAACCAACTTAATTTAAAAAAAATAAATTAAAATGTAGTTGTCTTAAAGATTTAGCAGTCTTTCTCAAATTCATGTATTTTGACATTGGATCTTCTGTTCTGAAGTTTATGTTCAAATGGTGCCAGTGAATTTTTATATGAAGGGAAAATGCCTATTCGTTAATCCACTGCATTGCTTTTTTTTTTCTTTTTTCTCTCTCTTTTTTTTATTTTTACAGATGTAATTCAACTCTTATTGTTACCCCTTTGCTCTTCTTCTCTTTGTTGCCATTCTAACAATGTGAACTGCATTGGCTTTACTTATTAAAGGAGAAGGAATGCAAAAAATAAAGAAAGAGAAGGAACTGTAATGAAGAGATTTGGCCTCTACTTTGTCTTAGCTGTTAAACTGTTTTTAGTGTTTTTGTTAACTATTTGCAAAGGGAAGCATTTTCTACAGAGGATAATTAATTTCAAGAAAAATGTCTTGAGTTTTAAGAATAAACATGTCTCCAAAAGAGGAGATAGTCAATTTTATACAATGTCACAACTCTCCAACATTTGGGGTAGTGACTCTTTTTGTTTTGTTAGAACATTTGAAACTAGCAAGCAGCCATTGTTTCTAAAGACCGAAGCATTCACCTGTACTCCTCTTTTGGTTTTTTCCTTCATTTTTAAAATAGCAAAGTCATTAAAACTGTAAATATTTTGTTGCTTGGATAAGCATCTTCTGGGAACTTTGTATCTATGGTATATAATCATAGAATTTTATATTTTCATATAAAGCTAATTTTTTTCTAGTTTCACCTCCTTCCTAGTTCTGTGGTGGCTATGTGAATACATACCTTCTGTGTATCGAGGTAGTGAGACACCATCATCACACTCCAAAAAAGAGATTTACACACATGTCATTTCTTTGGGGCAGTGATTGTGAAAGTTGGATTTATTTTTTTTTTTGATTCCATTGTCAGTGTGTGCAATAGGAATTAGACTTAGCCAGTCACTGGATACGTTTGTCTCATTGATCCATTCAAAAAAAGAAAAAAAAATGTGGTGTTTGGTTTGGGGAGAGGGTGGGAGGGAGTATTTTGAGGGAGATTTTTTGTTCGTTTTGGTTTGGTTTTTTGTTTGGGGTTTTTTTGTAACTTGAAGAATCTTCTTTTTGTTATGTTAAAACTATATCAAATCATTCTATTATAGTGTTATTTAATATGTAAATTGTATTGCTATACATAAAATAAAGTATGGTTTTTGATGTATTTACAGACTTCTTCCTTATTTGCATCAAGTACACACACAGAACAGATGCAGGAGTCAGTATTTCATTGTCCCAGGCGTGCAGGAAGAATGATGAGATCCAAGGCCTGCTTTAATTAGATCTCAGATTTCTAAGCAGCACTCACCTGGGAACTGTCTCTCAGTCACTGGGCAGTGGAGATCACTGTTCCTTTCTTATCTGTCTCCAATGATTAGAGAGCTCCCGGGAACCCCTTTCCTTCCCTTCCCACCACTGGGTAACCCCCTTCCCTCCCCACCAGTGGGCCTCCCCAGACTGTTGTGACCCATCCAAAATCTCTTTTGGAAGGGGGACTGTCTCCAGAATGGGACCTCAGAGCCTGAGCATCATTGGCTGTGCCCTTCCTTAGGTCTGATCCTGGTCTATTGGCAGATGTCTGCTCGAGAGGACAAGGGCTTCCACCAAGCCACCGCCACTTCATTCTCCGTGCCATGCTCCGTGTTTTGCAACAAAACCCCGACGGCTCCACAGACGGCCTCCATGCCGGGTCTGAGCTGGGCATGTGGGTTACTTCTTCTGTTGTTCTTGTGGGAAAACCGCTTGGATACATCCTTGTCCAGCTCTCCTGCCAGCAGTGAGCCATGGAGCCACAGCTCCCGCAGCATGGGCAGGGCAGCTGCTGGGGCTGTACCGTGGTGATACTGGTGTCACCGCCCTGCACGTGGACAAACATCATCAACAACTGAAATTGCTTGTTGACATAAAATTGCTGGTTAGAATCAATACGCTAGATGCCTGCTGCCTTTTGTGTTGTATTCTCAGGTGTAAGGGCCACGGTCTGGTTGACTGGCAGCCTGCTGACTCCTGCAACGCCCCGATCTCGTATCATGCTTCCTCCAGCTCTTGCTCCATGCACTGCCTCATGCAGCACCCCAGTAGCAGCCCAGCAGTATCCCACAGGCAGGGTCCACCTGCCCTGCAGCTCAGGGAGTCAACATGAGAGGGCAAGGAGGCACTCCCCAGCCTGCCCAGGGGATGCTACAGCAGCAAGAAAAGCCCCATGTCCCCTACGTGGCTTCCAGGCCAGGGGCAGGCAGCTGGGGCTGGGCACACGGGGAAGGGTCTTCTGCCCAGCTTGACTGCCATATCTCCATGGAGAGGACAGCAGCCTCTGCACACCCAGGTAGGTGGGTTCATAGTGCTTTATAACAATAATCTAAGAAAGCTGCTTAAATACCATTTCATAGAATCATAGAATGGTTTGGGTTGGAAAGGACCTTTGAAGATCATGTAGTCCAACCTCGCCTGAAATAAGCAGGGATGTCTTGAAGTACATCAGGTTGCTCAGAGCCCTATCCATCCTGACTTTGAATGCTTACAGGGCTGGAGCGCCTACCACCTCTGAGCAACCCGTTCCAGTGTTTCACCGTCCTCCTTGTCAAAAACTTCTTCCTTATACCCAGTCTAAATCTACCCTATTTTCGTTTTAAACCATGACCCCTTGTCTGGGAAATGCCTGAAAGATGGAGTTGATGGTAAGCTGGACAGGAGTCAACCACCACTTGCTGCAAGAGAAAGGCTAACGTGACCTGGCAGGTCCAACCTGGGACCAGATAAGGAGACACTCCCATCCTACTCACAGCAGGTTTAAAACTGTATCTTGAAGGGAGGGAGAACCACACAGGAAAAAAGTGAAACCCCGGAAAGTGAGACCCCACTGAAGACAGGCAGAAGGAGAGCAACAGGAATGGTAAGTGATCCTCTGAGCAATTCTCTGAGCAAAGACAGGATGAACTGGGATCTTGCCCAGTGAGATGCTGGAGAAGGCAGCCTGGGAGAGGCAGGGATGGAGGAAAGGCTGTGAGGCTGTCTCCTGGTATGTAAAACACCCCTCCTGAAGGAAGAGTGTAAGCTCCTGACGTTTTTGGTAGATATAACAAGAAATAGAGCTTGAACAGCCACAAGGAAAGTAGGGGTTGGGCAATGGAGACACTGCCTCAGGACAGAGATGCAACAAAGATTCATCTGTAGCAGCTACAGAAATCAGGACAACCCAAGGCATCCCCTTATATGAAAAACTGCATTTTCATGAGAAAGCAGCTGCTCTGGGGTGAAGTCCCCACAGTGTTGCTTGCCAGATCATCGCGTGCACATACTTAATGCAGGGCAGAGCTCACTGCAGGATACGGGGTGGCTCTTCTCGAACTTACCCATGTCCCGAGTCACGCTCAACAGCAGCCCCTACACTGCAAATCTTGTCCCTGGCCTGGCAGCACCACGTTTGAGTCCCTGGTCACCCTGAGCCGTCCTCTTGAGCAACAAAATGGCGAGTCGGGGACAGGAGAAAAAGGCAAAGCCTTGGAGCAGGTGCTTGTGCTGGGGGAGAAGCCTGGCTGAGACCTCTATCCAGTAGAAACAGGTAGCACGTAGTTCTTTAATACTTTGGCAACAAAGATATGATTTACCAGCACTTCCCACTCCTAACAATACTCCTGGATTAATTGGTGGTATCGGGAGATCCCAACTCCTTCTGTAATAAATAGCTAATGAGTTTAGCCTTTAAGGCTTCCAGAGGCTGCTAGCAGTCATGCTAAGCAGGCACAAATAATAGCAGCATTTTATTAAATGGATTCAAATGCCAGAAGGTGTACTTTCAAGACCTTTTGCAACATAAAAATAATTTTGATCAATAGTTTGGTCCCGGTCCTATTACTTATCCACTTCAAGCTCTACAAAGCACTTCATGCACTGACGTGTCACCCCCACCTGCTGGCAGCTGCCTTATTGATCACTTGTGGTTTCTGTTTCCCCTTTGCTGCCAATCAATGTTTTTGATGTCTTTCTGACTTTGTGATGCTTTAAGAAGCAACACTTCACAAAGCAATCTTTCCTGACACTGTGTTCAATTAATCTGACAGTCACTGGGCTTGCTTTTCTTTTCTAAAGTTGTTATCTTCCTTATGTCTTGAAATCCTCGTTTAGGAGTTGACGCCTCCTTTGCTGGTGTTTTATGTTATGTTTCTGGATTTTGAAAAGATTCTGCACTTCAGTTCCATGTCTCTCGCAGGAGCGGTTTCCAATATTTCATATTTCTCCGTGTCTGTGAGCCATGCTCTCTGTGTGGCTCACAATTTCTGTCTCTCCTAAATTCAAAACCTGTTGGGTTGTATGTTTCAGATCACAGGACATTCTTCCACAATATCTAATCATAAATTCTTTGTTCCTATACCTAGGGAGCTGCTGAAAGAGAGAGTTTCCGAGTCAACATCAGAAGAAAGCCAGAAGGTACAGAAGGTACGTGTGTTCTGTCTTGGAAGGATAGTGTTACTGGCCAGATGCCCAAGGCTTGATAGATGGGAATTGTGGCACAACCCTCCGCCAGCTGTTTTGCTGGTTTGTGATGATCTAAAATGATGCCCCATCTGAGAGATGAGAGCCAGCAGGCTCTGATTGCACCAGTTCCTATGCAATGTAGATGTTTTTCTGCGCCGTTTAGAGTCTATGGGTTCCAGGTTTCTCTGAGTCCGTCAGGGGATAGTGCCAGCAGCCAGGAGTGAACAGAGCACTACAGCTTTTCCAACATGTGAATCTGGCCTAGCATGGGTTTGAGACAGCTGGCCATAGGTACCATGTGCATGCAGAAGGTAGGGTGCAGTCTTGTTAGCGGGTGTCACACCAGCCCTCAAAACCAGACCCGGGGGAATGAGACACTAAGGCAACAGCAGGAACCTCCAAATAAAACCCAGATGCTGTAAGAAACCTAGTACAGATTCTCAAAAAACATTTTCACATCCTAACAATGAAACTGTGGCTTCTTGAGACCCCATGGTCTCTCCCTGCACCTTTCACTGCCCAACTGCCTGCCCCTTCTCTCTGTGCTGCTATGGAGCATGTGACAGCTCCAGCAACTACTTGGGTGGGAATAGCAGTAACATCTGACCAGCCCCTTTTTCTATTGATTTACACTAACTTCACACTGTGTAATCAGTAGGCTGCGTGTGGGACACAGATGAAGGCTTGATAGGCTGCTGGAGTAAGAAATAAGCGTGCCCCATAGTCAGTGATGGTGGTCAGCATGTTCTAGCCCATTGGTTGAGGTGCTTCCTTCCTTATTGAGGCAGGAAATACTGGCGACAATGACATTTGCCATGAGTTTTATAGAACAAGACATAAGGGAGGGAGAACTCTATTTCAAATACTATCCATTTGGCACAGGGCACAGCAGGTGCTGTAGCTCAGCAGCAGAGCTCCGAGATGCTGCATGTCCCTTCCTTCCATCAGAGCGGAAGACTGCAATCCTCCTCAGCTTCTGGCTGAGAAGGAAAAAAGAGGGGAGAGCCGACAAGCTTGATTGCAGGATAATATGAGATCTTTAGCGTTCTCTCAGCCAATGTAAGGGAGAAAAATTATGATCTCTTAAAGCAAGCCTGGCTGCTTTCTCTCTGCAAAGAGGTTCCTACATGGTGCACAAGAGGGATGGAACGGGGCGGGGGTCCTGCGTGTACTAGATAAACGAGCAATTTTCTGTAACAAGGTGCTTATCAGGTTTCATCAGCAGATGATCAAAAAGAATAGAAACCCATAGAAAAACAATAAATTGAGGCCTTTGTTACGTGCAGCCTGATGGGAGCATCAGCACCACACAGCTTCACCCTCCAGGAATTTTTCCTGACAGCCTGAAATCACCATCTTTAACGATATCGGCTCAGTGTCAGAACCGTCGGACGAACTCTGAGTCTGATCATCAGATGAACATTCTGAAACTAAACTGTAGTTTAAATTTAAAATACCACTTAATGTCATTTAAATTAAATATAATTTCCTTCATGACATTGTGAATTGGCATTTGTAGAGAACATCAGGTTGCAGAATGTCTGGTGTGTTCAAATGCCATGCGTGTGACCGTGACCAAAACACGCCGTTGGCTGTCATAGCTGGAAGATGGCAAGCTGTATACAAAAAGGTGACACAGAATAAACGGGTTAAGCTATTTAACACTTTATTTAGCTAGGTATAGAAAGATTATCACATTTTGCAACTAGCAAAAATATGTCCTTAGTTTTGCTTAATACCAGCCTTCAAGCTGAAAAACACCATTAGTGGAGAGGAAAATCATAAAAACTCTTAAAAGTTCAGTAACTTAAGTTATGAAAGGCTTTGCCTTCTGAATTCTAGCGCTTTAAATAAGCTTCCTTATTACTTAAATCCAATTTTCTAGATAGCCTCTTACTTTGAGCCTGACAGACATGTGTTATGCCTTTGCCTGAGTGTCTCCTAGTGACCTGTAAATTGATTGCAGCCTGTGAAATTGGCCATAAGTAAATCTTTGCTCTTTATGTATTTTTTTCCTATTTTCTTTTCTTTCTCTGAAGCAAAAAGGATGCAGGTGGCTTGTCTACTATCAGGATATAGATCCTGTATGCACTTCAGAAATGTTATTGACCTCCTGGCAATGATGTAGCTCCTGAAATCTGTAGCGGTAGGCTCTCAGATTATGAAGCTCAGACAACTACATTTGTTGATAATAACACTGTGTAACAAAAACCTTAAATTCTTCTCAATCTTTGTTCTTTGTCGTCATAAGTACATTTGCAATAAGCAGGGGTTTATTCATCTGACAGGTTTACATATCTCACAGTAGCCTGCTGTGTAATGCACACCACAAACATACCTAGTTGGTTTCATGCAGGGTTTTAAGAGTTTTACAACATTTATTTCATTACTTCTGTTTGCAATTTACGTCTGTTAAGAAATGCCCTGTATCTTCCTTGCATCATAACAACTCCATGGCAGCAGAGTGCCATAGCCAGCTCTCAGGTCGTTTTATCTCCATAACATTCACTCAGTGCACTGGGAGAACATTTTATGACTGTGAAGAAAGAATAACTGATTCAAACTCACCTGGTCAGATGAGCAGAGCCCTCTCACAACACAATTTTCTCTACCTGCCAAAATTTTCCTCCTCATTCTGCAGCTTGAGTCATGGGCACCTGATCAACCAGGGCTCAGCACCTTCCAGTCCCCAGCAAAGATCAATGACTGTTCTCTGATTCATCATCTTTAATGGTTTCTGAAACACATTGTTGTGCTGGTATCCACAGGAATCGGGAAGATTAAGTACGTAACTGCCAAAAAAATATATTAAGCTGGAGTTTGTCACATAAAAGGTATGACAAAAAGAAAAAGAATAAGCTCCAAAATGACAAGTGAAAAGGACACAGTCATTTAATATAAAAGGCATAAAGTTGTTCAAATTATACCAAAGTTCACAAATATTAGTAGTCCCCTCCCACCTCCACTTTCTATGCCCTTATTTCTTTCAGATGATGCCTGTATTTATGCTTCTGCCACTGCACGTAACTGGGAGGAAGACCATGTTCCACTAGATGATAAATCTAATTTTGCAAATGATCACAAAGTCATAGACACGTGGCACAAAACACTCACCCAGTCCAATGCCCTCCTGGTGGTTTCCAGTCTGTTCCGAAAATTATACTGGGTAAATTGTATCCCCACAGACTTTACACCAGACTTTACACCCACCACTTTGGGTGTTTTTACCAGGTATTTGTTACTAACAGGCACTTAATCACAGCCTCAGCAACAAACAATCCTGATGTCTTCCTGAGCACACAGCCCAAATTTTCTGCCTGAATCATTTCTCACCCCCTTTTCTTCCTCAGACTATACAGTGGTCCCTTTCCAAAATAGAGAGCAAAGTCCCATTATGTTATTTCCATCTTACCAAGTCCAAAAAGCGTGTCCCAAAAAGGTAATATTAACTTTGGCAATTGGATTCTTTGCCTTTGGAGCTCTTATTCCACATTCTGCCTGCACTTACAGAGACTTCAATCTTTATTGATTTTCCCATGCCACCTCTCAGCATCCTTCCTAGGCAGCATGATGCATTAACTTTCCATATAATGAATATTCCCATTTGGTTCTGTACTCTGAAATACACCCATCTCTGAATGAGATTTCAAAACTCTGCGTATCTGATTTTCAGTTGCATGCCATAGCCTTTATTTTTCACAGGCTGGGAACACCAGAAGAGCCCTCTAGACCCAGAGGTCTTGCTTTTAACACAATCACTGTTGTATTGGGGGAGGGGAGAGCCTTTATTATTTTTTTAGACTAGTTCCAATAAAGTTATTAAAGCTATTTTCCACCTTGCAAGAAAGCTACCTGATGATGATATTGTTCCTGCCTTTTAAACTAATTTTATTTCAATATGGTACATTTGCAGTCATCATAATCCTATTGTTGCCTGTTATTCCCAGCATAATGACTGAAAATGCTATTGCTTGGGGGAAGGGGTTTGTTCTGGTTTTTGTGGGTTTGGGTTTTTTTCTCTTTAATTTTTTCTACTGTTATAATATCAGAAGATCACCCTATTTATTGGCTAAAATCCTTCCTATCCATTCCTTTGTTGACTTCAGTTTCCAGTGAAGGATAGAAGGTAGTTTTGCAAACCAATATGAAGAAAGTCCTGCAGTTATTCCGCCAAAGGTAGGCTGCATCCACACAGCTAAATGTCTGTCCCAGCCATTAGTGCACAGCAAGTAGCGTCCTTCCAGTTCAGCTTTTCACAGGAGATAAGGACACAGACACATAGCAGCAAAGCTCTATAGCCACCTCCTCCACGCTGGGTTTGGAAAATGGTGGCACTAAATCCGTAGCCTCTCAAGGGTGGCACCTTCACAGCATTGGGGACATCCGTAGCCTTTCTGCACGGAATGGCAGCAGACCTCTATATAAAAGAATTCCAGATATTTTTATTTTCACTCTTAACTTCTTGCCATATTTTAAAAATTAATGTTCAGCTTGTGTGAAACAGGGTGATGATTGGTTTCACACCATGCCATGACCACCATTACAGCTTTACACTATAGCACAAAAGGTACTGAGTCCCAGACTTCAGGCATTTGAGAAGGTAACGAGCTTCAGGAGAGTGGGCTTTTAGCCTTCCTGCAACTACGACTCTTGTGATAAGGACACAAACCCCCAAGACTTTCTCAGATATCCACCTGAACCTGAGATTCAAGGTGGGTATGAGGTACTTAGTGACCAGGTTGGCACAGGAAGCCATTGCCCCACTTGGACACCCAATTCTCCACCTACAGTTAGGGAATATGATTTAATTGATATGGAATAGTTGTTGCGGGGGGGTGATGTCCAGAGGATGTAATTTCACGCACTCCAGTGTACTTGCACAGCTGTTCTATGTACTGTTGTAACAAACCACTTCTTCATGAAACCATTATTGCCTCTGCCCAGCTCTAAACCTGAGCTTCTTAAGAAGGCAACGGTAGAGGAAAAATAAATTTCTCCCTCTCCTCACACCTGAGTTCTACCCCACACGTTTCCTATTTACAGAAGGATCTTGTCAAGCATAAGCAAGTGCTGAAAGACAAAATAGTATTAAAAGAGTGATCTCGTATTATATGCCCATTACTGCCATGTTTTGTATTAAACTTCCTTTTATAACAGTTAGTAAGAATTAATAGATATTTTCACAAATAGGTCTCAATTGTTATAGGTGATTACAGAGTTCAGCAGGTTGATTACTACCGCAATAGAGTATTATCTGCTGATGAGCTTGTAACCCATGTTATTCTTATCTGTTAGGTGCTCATATTATCTATTAATAATTTATAAACTCACCTCATTATAAGGTTGTAGTATGGCCAGTGACAGATTACATCACAAACAGGCAGTGCTACAGCACGAAGAAGTTTCTCTGTGCAGCTAATCCCAGCCTCATTATGTGTCCCTCATTTAGATTTTATCGCACGCTGTTGATATTCTGGAAGGCTCCAGCTCTTCCTAGGACAATAATCTGTGTACTGCATTTCCCCACATGGCAACTGATGCCTCTAACAGAAGCTGAGCTCTTGCTCTTCTATCGGTAGAGATGGATTTGGGAACAAAACCAAGAGTTTGCTAACAGTCTTCAAAGTCAGCAAGGCTCCACAAAGGTTTGGGGGTCTGAGTGCAGTGGTGAAGCCACAGTGATGGACATCTTTGGTCTCAGCCCCATCTTTGAGCTGGTTCCTTCAATACTCCTTCACAGGAGTTCTGTCTAGTGCCTGAAGACACAGCTTCACCAGTACATGAAACTGTGTTTCCCATCTGTGTCAGTCATGCTCTTAATAGATTTGTTTCACGAAAATGGCCACAACATAAAGTACTAAATGTACAAGCAGAAGCATTTGCTGGAGAAATTGCCAAAGAAGGACTGGGAGCGGTTCTTTTCCTGATTTGTGTGTACAGAAGATGGAAAGCTTGGGAAAAAAAAAAAGTGGTTTATGCTCATGTTTTTCATTTTTCACAGGAGTCACTTTCCAGTGGTATCTAAATAGCAAGCCAATGTGTTTGTTTTTTTTTTTTTACAAAATCCTCTGTACTTGAACGTTTTTTGCCAATTCTCCCTCACAAGGTGGAATGCAAACACTGACAACCGTGAACGCTCAGTTGCAGTATCTGACTTTGTGAAAATTAATAGCAAGGGTGGAAAGAGTGGGTTGTTCACAAAAAGAGTAGGATAACCCTTCATGGTGCATATGTGCTTGTTAAAATCCACTTTTCTGAATTCATGACAACACACCTCTCCTTAGAGCCCCTTCAGGCAGGAGACGCTCTCAGGACATTCAGGAAGAGCAGCTGGTCTGGGCAGATTCTAAAGGCAAAAATCTGGGCTTTACTGAAGCCACTGGCAAAGTTCATTTTGACTTTAGTGCAGCCAAGATTTTACTGTCACCTTATCACTAAATCTCTTGGCTTTCAGTATTACTGCATATTTTCCTGAGCAATTTTAGGCACATCTATTTCAATCTTCTGACAAAGATATTTATGACGAACAGTAATTATTCTGTTGTAGTAGTATCCTGGGACCTTAGCTGTGGGCCCATGTGCATCATCAGTAGCAGTATGTCGATGCATAATAAAGAGACAGGTTCACTATTTATTTCTGTATGGTGCTCTTTGCCTTATCCTCAGACATTTAAGCAAAGGAGTTTAAACTGAGGAGTAACACAAAGATGTGGATACAGCCTCTGGTTTAGGATGTGCTCAGCATAGAGACTGTCAGAGCCTGGCAAGAATTAATGTCTGTTGCTCTTTAGCACTTTCCCTGGATATCCTGTTGTCCCTTTTTAGAAACAGGATACAGTGTAAATATTCCCACACTCTCAGTAATACAGGTTTTACTGCCTGTGTTACATTGGGAAGATCTGTCTGGAACACCAGTGGTGGTGTGGTAAACAGATTGGAATCCTGCACCCTGACTGCAAATGGATGGTTCTTGCTAAAGCAGTTGTATGACGTGTGCCTTATGCATTCAGAACTACAAATGGGGCTCTGTAGAACATTTTGACAGTTTAAAAAGAATGATGCCATTTCTAACTTAGTGTTTCCACTGAGATTAATCTGTTTTTCAGGCACACATTTTGGCCTAGAAAGTAATAATCTAACTGCCTTGTAAGAATTCTACTCAAAGTAAACAAATACTTTCCCCAAGCCACATTTATTGTAAATCTCAGTCTTGTGGCTGTGAGATCTTTCACCGTCACCCTCCATATCATGCTAAGTCATTTTCTAAAAATAATCCAATGGCTCTTCTATAAGCAAGTGAATAAAAATCTAGACACAGACCACACCAGGAAGATGATGAGAAGGAAACCATATGTTATCATAACTTCCCAGCCTTGCAAGGGTTGTATTTCCTCATAGTCTTGCAAGCATATGCAATGGGAACAAACAACAGCTCTCAGTAAACTACAGGCAAAAATAATACCTCTCTTTTTTTTTCTCAGAGCTTATGTGGGCTTTGCAAATACACAGTTCGTTAGTTACCTACCAGGCTGAGACAGAAGCACTTGGGTTTTGCAGTAAAAGCACCTCAGCTTGGAAGAACAGGGCGGGTGGGTCACAACAGGGTGGAAAGCACATCCTTAGATATTTTCTTTTTTCTCTACTCTAAACACCGGCAATTAATACTCTCTCAGCTGAGAGGAGCAAATTCTGCAGCAGCTGCTGATTCATGTTCATGGTGAGAGCTGCTCCTGACGCTGCCCCACAGCCTGGGGTCACACACACGGCTCTGCAGACTCCCACAGAGAAATAGGGACTGCCTGATCAGGGGCTGCTCAAGTTGTGATCCCAAGTACACCCTGCTGTGCATTGTACCAGTGGCTGTCAGCCTTTAAGGTTTCCATTGGCTTGGGTGTTACCCAGAACACGAAAAAAAAAGGGATGGAGATCAAGAGCAAGCAATACATTGCTTTTATCCCACACTAGTATGAGATGGTGTGGAATCTCACGCTAGTAAGACAGTTGCAGCTTCTGGTCAGCGTGGGTCATGGGTATTGGCGTGGGTACAGTGTGCATGGTCTTCTCCACTCCTGCCACCCCACTGGCTAAGACTGAAGGCACATTGAAAAGAGCAGTTAGCTGAGTGGCCGAAAGCAATGGAGTAGAGCCAAAGTTCTTTAACATTTGTCTTTACTGATTCACTTTATTTCTCTCTCCTAGTGCATCTCTAGAAAGACTCAGTGACTGAATAGCTCCTGGCTTGTATAATTCCAACTCTGCTGTCCCAAATTAAATCAGATGGCTCTTTACTTATTAAAAAACACTGAGCGCCCTTTCAGAAGGAATTCTTATACAGTTTGTTTTCTTCATCCGGTCTCTGATTTTAAAAGAATGTTACTGTATCTATAGTGGGAGATGTGCCCCAGAAATTACTCCACTGATGTCCAGGAGTTCTTGACAAATAATACTCAGCTTACATAGAAAATGATGCTTTATTGCCACGATTACATTTCAAATTACATATTTAACCAGATCACGTTACTAAAAAAACTTATGATGGATTACATGAAAAAGTGATTTACATTTTTGGTAGGTACCTTCAGCACCTTGTTGTGATGTCCCTTGCTGCCTTCAGCACGCTGCACAGGATCCATAGGCTATGGATCCCACTGACGCTTCCTACAAGTAGCACCCACAGTCTCTCTGACATAAACAGAGACTAATAACCATCTTCTTCCCTTGGCTCTGCGTCCTGTAGTACAGAGACAGCGGTCCCTCCTCAGAGTCTCTAACAGTCTAAGCCAATTCTAAGTATATAAAAGTTATGAACTACATTTTTTAAATAGAACTGGGGAAGCGTAATTTTAATCGGCCCCGTTTGATTATTCCAGTTGGCACAATGTGTAAAAAGGTGTCACAAATTATTTTGAGAGATTAGCCAATTACAGAAAGCCATTTCCAGAGAGGAAATTTAGGGCATCTTGCTAACATCTTGATTTATACAGCAGTCCATATTTAAGCAACAGATCGTTTGATTGCTTATATAAACTAATTTCATTTCAGTTGCTTTAAATTCAGAAAAATAGTAAGTAGATAAGCAGCTCTATGAATAACAGAACCAAGGAGTCTGGTTTCCTATAGATTTGAGTTGGTAGCAAAAAAACCTATATGGACCCTCTGACACCTAGTAAATGGCAAGCTCCCCTTATAGCCTTTCTTCTTCTCTGAGTACCTATCTATTTTCACAAAACTTCTGGAACCGCAACGTCTTTGACACCAGTAACCTTGGTGTTGGATTTGGCTGCAATTGGTCAACTTCAAAAATTACTGAAAAAAAGAGACATGAAAGATGTGTGCATGTGTGCACAGCTACGTGCACACACACAGAGCATGACCGCATAAGTCTCATTTAATTAGAAAAATATGCTCTTTAAAAAACTGATCGAGAATGCTGTAACTCTACAGCTTTTGCCACAGTCCTGACCATTTTCAGAAGAGCTAACCATCAACTGATATTATTCTGTGACATGGTTTCCTGAAGAAAATAGATGACACTCCCTAAGGAAAGTAATTTTCTCATTCCGTGGAAGGTACTAGTTTTCTCACATTTTTTAATGAACTTACAGCTTCATCTTTTCAAAGAAAATCTCCTTTACTACATTATTGCTAAGCTGAAACATGAATGACAGAAAACCAAGCATTGACCCTTTCCACATCAATGGCAGCGCTGACATTTTTACCCAGTTATTTTAAAGCCTGGACTCTACAGTCCTGTCCATAACTCTGATCACAAATAGAGCCCTGCTCAGTAAACTCAAAGACAGTCAATTACAGAATCACAGAGTATCAGGGATTGGAAGGGACCTTGAAAGATCATCTAGTCCAATCCCCCTGTCGGAGCAGGAACACCTAGAGCAGGTCACACAGGAACACATCCAGGTGAGTTTTGAATGTCTCCAGAGAAGGAGACTCCACAACCTCTCTGGGCAGCCCCTTCCAGTGTTCTCTTACCCTCACTGTGAAGAAGTTTTTTTTCATATTTAAGTGGAACCCGCTATGTTCCAGCTTGCACCCATTGCCCCTTGTTCTGTCATTGCCTGTCACTGAGAAGAGCCTGGCTCCATCCTCCTGACACTCACCCTTTACATATTTATAAACATTGGCAAGAAAAATCCGAAATGATGTTAGAACTTGCTGTTATTTTAATATTTTAAACTGACAGCATTTGAAAACAAGCTTGAAAGCTGGAATTTAAATTCACCTGCCTTTCTGTGCCTTAGGCTATGAAATAGGTTCAGACAAACAGCCAACTACAAATAATGTCATGTAGGACTTTGTGATATAAAGCTCATAGTGAGATCACAGCAAATAGAAGTTTACATTAGGAAGCCTACACAGACAGAAAGATCTTCCCAACACGGAGGTGTTTTGATAAAAACATTCTCCTTGCAGTGCCTGAATGGTGCAGCAATACTCAACACACCTCCATAGCACTGATCTCAACGGCCAGTAGGCCGGCTCGGCAGGCAGAGCCAGGCAGACTGCAGAAGTTCCACGTTACATGGTTTATTACTGGTTTTCCCTCTGCAATACCTAGCCAGAGGCAGAGAGCAGCAGGTGACACGGAGCTTTAATTTCCAAGTTTCCTCTCCAAGACGACTCGCAACTGATTACAATATTGACGCTGGTGATGTGATTCTGGAATTTCAGCAGGGCTGCTCAGCAGAATGTGGCCGCTACGAAAGACTTGCCATTGGAAAGGCTTTGCAAGCCAGGCCTCCCTCTGAGGGTCACGCAGAAAGCCCTGTTGCAGATTCTCAGACACAAACTGATGGAGGTCTTCTTGCTTTTGCTCCCTTTCTACTCTTTCTGGGAGACTGTTCTAGAAGTTCACTTGTCCAATGCTTAAGCACTGTCCTCAAACTTCTCTGTTCAAGAGAAGAATTATTCATTACACCCATTTGTCCTTCTGCTAGGTCTACTTTTTGGTTAATGAGCTTTTTTTTTCGCTGATGTTGACCAATTAGATAATCTCTCTGCTTTTGTTTTGATAAAGAAGACAAATGTTTTAATCTCTTCTCACAAAAACAAGCTCACTCCACTATCTGGATCATCCTAAAAGCTTTTCCTGTCTTCTTCATCTTTCCTGAACTCAGGTGACCAGAAGCATACCATAACCACCAAAGCTGGTCAAATAAGCAGAATGACCCATAACAGACTTGCTGAAGCTCAGCTGAACAATCTTCTCAAAAGGAACAGAAGGGTGAGTTAGTCCATCTTCTCCTCCATTTGCTGATTATGGGTAAACCTGAGAAGGGGGTACAAATTGAAGGATATAGTGTGTGCTGCAATTTGGTATTAGTGTAGATTACTTGTATCCCTTGGAAATATCTATTAATTACCCTTTTCTATTACTTAGATAACCCTTGCCTCTCGCTGCTCCCCATTCATCCATACAAAGCAAATATGATGCATAGCTACTTATTCTTCACATAGTGTTATAAAGCAAAATTGATTCATTTTATGACATGGGGCTTGAGATATTTAGATTCTGTTTGCTTTTCTTAGATTTATGTGACCATGCTGCTTGCTTCTCTGCTTTTAGTATGGTTATTAATGTTCTAAAGGTTTTGTTAACAGTCTGTTTACATTCATTCAAGCTTTAAAATATGTCCTGAAGAGAATTGTTTATCAAAGCAGTATTTTGTGTTTCTAAAAAAAAAAAATGTTATTTCTCTCCTGAAAGAAAAAAAAAAAAAAAAAAAAACAAAACCCCAAAGACAACAACCAAATTTAATAGAAGCAAAGTATAGGAAAGAGATTAGTAAATATATATATATATATATTTGCATATCTTTTAAAATTTACTGTAAAAGCTACTTTTGATGGGCTTCATTTCTGGGGTTACCTAATGAGATGCCATTAGAGTATGGGTTTTTTTTTTTCAGCAGTGCTAAGGGCACTGCTTAGAATGATTTAAATTGCAGTTCTGAGCACTAGCTACTCTGAAAATCAGGCCCTATATGGGTCAAGTTGGTCATTTCCTCTGAATGAACACTTAAGAAGACATTGGCTTTAAGCAAGTTGGTTCAGACTGTGAATCCACCCTGGCAGAGATGGGAACAGAACTCGGGTTTTCTGACTGACTGATCAAATGACTTGACCGTGCTATCACCAAGAAAGAGAGTTTAAAGAATGACTCTGAAAGGTTATTTTCACTGAATTGCTGAGTACATAAAATGTGCTGAAAGAAAGGGTAAAACTTCTCGAAAGGGTTTAGAAATGGTTATATTTATAATCTGTTGTGGTAGGATTTTCAAGTCCAGTGTTCAGCGAAGCTAGACTGACAAATTTATTACAGTTATAAGGCTGAGAAACCTATTAGAAGAAATATAATAGAAGGTACATTTTTGTGAAGCTTTAATAGGAACTGAAACAATTCAACAAAAGACTAAATTTGGTAAGAGGGGAAATGTCATTTATTAAATCTTTCTATAAAGATTGACTGACCTTTCTTTAAAAAAGAGTGGGGTTTTTGTAAAAATTGAAAAGCTCAACCTTCATAACAACAACCTAGTAAAAGGGTTTATTAGAAACTGGCTTCTTGTGTAAGTTCAGGTTTTTTTATTGTCAATAAATGTTGGTGTTAAGCCATAAGAGAAGCATTGTTGCCTCTCTAATTTCTCTCAGGGATTGAGGAAACTCATAATAAAAGTATTCAGAATATAAACTGAACTGAAAAATAGAACACTCCTTCTCAGGTTTGTATGGCAAAAACCAGAGACAGAAACTATGGGGTGAGAATTCAGCTCACGAGAAAACTGTGCCAGAACTGTGAAGGTGGTGGTGTTTCTTCTACCTCTGCTTACAGTAAAAGTCAAGCTATTAATATCAGGCATCTTGACAGTCACATAAATGCATATGTTAAAATTCAAAGTACTTTTTGCTTCTGTAGATGTATCATCTTTACAGAATTATACAATTATGCTGTAAGACCAGATGGCAATAGCATTACTTACTTACACTAGGTAAAAGTTATAAGCTGGCTTGTACACCCAGTGCAAACAGACTAGAACTGAAGAAGGTGTCTATCATCATTCCAGAACAAGAGTGGACATCAGTTGTCCAGTCCATCGAAAGCAGTGTGGGAAAGCAGCTGGAAGACTGTTTAAATAACCTGTGATTGGACTCACATGAACATTACAAGGCACTGACTTGCTTTTCAGTAAACTTGCTACGGTTTCAAAGAGGAACCTCAAATCAGGGCCAAGCTGACGGGTTCTCTATCTGTGGGGCAGGCAAGATTAGTCCCAAGGAAGTCCAATGGACCTCCACAAGGGTGTGACAGATATAAGCTGTGGCTGGGTTGGAAGCAGATGACCAGATGCTGATCAGGTACGTAATTATAGTCACCAATTTGAGGAAGACAGTTTCTCAAAGCTCTCTGTCCAGCCCATATAGAAAGACACCTCTGGTCCTTCAGAGCTACTCCAAATGTTCAGCCTCAGGCCCTCCACCACTGTCCAGGAGAGCTGGACTGATCAGGGAGGGGACCAGGGAAAATCAGCCTTCTCATGTATAAATCCTCTGATGTGACTCCTTCACTTAAAAGCCAAAAGGTGTGGTTTTGTATTTCTGTCCCTCTCCTTCCCAGGCATCTTCTTGCTGCTCTCAGGAGGTTCTCGGTGTGCAAGGGAAGAAAGATGTAGCCTGCGCAGGTAAGTGAAGAGCTGCTTGTGAGATCAAAGCTCAGCAGCCTCGTTCCACCCACTTCAAACAGGAACTGAGAACGCTGGTTCTCCAAGTGTTTGTTTTTATTGGGCTTCCTGTGTTCAGTTTAGGGAAAACAGACAACAGGAGTCGTTTGAAATAAAGCTGTAATTTACTACCCTAACATGCTGAGAAGCAATTAGATTCAAGCTAATTACTGTAAATAGTTTTTATAATTACTTGTAAAACATTCTACTACCTGTACATCTGTTAAAGTCAGTCGAGGCCTGTAGATTTCTTTTATTTTTTTTTTTTTTTTAAGAGAAGGCTTAATGTTATTACTCAAGGGCCAAACTATTGAAATCTTCAAAAAGCAGCAGCTACACCATAGAAACTACTGATGGAAAGCACCTGTTAGGGCTTGCATCCCCTTGATGATACCGAATGGGTGTATCACTAAACTGTTTTGAGTATGGTCTAGGCTAGTTTATATTTCACAGCTATATCTACTGCTACCTGGAAAGACAGTTCCAGAACCTAAAAGGATCTTTCTCAAAAGAAAAAAAAAAATTAAAAAAATTTGCAGCTGAATACTGATTTTTTTTCTTAGCTTTGTCCTGATTATCAGGCTTTTATGTCAAAGCATAAAGAAAATACTCTCTTCCTTATGCCCTTCTACCACAACCACTATTTTTTGCTTTGCTGTTGGACAGAGTTTGGCCTGACCCAACCCACAGTTTCATTCGGCGCTTTCACAGGCACACAAGCCAGTTGGAGTTCCACCACCTCTGTGTCCTCACACTCAAAAGCCGTCGGTTTCTCTTCTTCCCATGGGTCTTCCACTTCTTCTGAACTTGACCCAACGGCCTCTAGTTTGGACAACTATTCCTGCGCTGGCTCGTGGGTGCTCAGCCCACGCTGGTCTGTTGTTTGGGTTCTGGTTCACCTGAAACAGATCTCCTGTGTGGGGACAATTCCAACAAGCACACACAGCTTGTTCCCATTAATTTGTTGAAGTGCACGGTAATGCACTGGAAATGTTCTCTCAATAAAGTGTGACTTCCATACGTGTACCAGTCTTTCCCAAACCAAACACACATCCTTTAGCTGCCAAATACCAGAATGCAAATACGGGAACGTTCTACCATTTATGAGCTTCATCTCAGCTCTAATCTCACTACCACAAAGAACACAGAGAATGGCAGGGGAACTACCAACAGCAGGGATGAGAGCAACTCCCTGAATTTAAGAATGTGAGGGGAAAGACAAACTAGAGGTCTGGTTTTGCACTTTCTAGGTCTGATGCTTTATTAGCTTGCTCCTGCACTGGGAGGACACTTCCTTGCACACCTTCGCCTTTTTAGCTTGTAACTTAAAGCAGCTTCACACAGGGCTCATGCAGTTGATGGAAATGCTGCAGCTGATGGCAAAAAAACCCTGCCAGAACCCAAAGTGATGGCACCAAGCTACTCTGATGGGATTTCACAGCTCTTAGACTGTCCCGTAAGCCTGGTATATTTTACCACTTAAGAAACGTTTATGAACAGATAGACTTTGGCCCTCCAGGTGGATAATAAGCTACTATTGCAATATAGGTTTACCTCCAAAAGGCAAGTAAAGAAAGGAAAGCATGTAGAAAAACCCTAAAAAATATGCATTTAAAAAAAAAATGTTTTGAAGTGGTTTCATAAAAAAACCCTCTCTTTTTATTGTTTTCCCTTTGAAATACTCCAGTTTTAAAATCTCAATAGATAAAAACATTCAATTTTTTTAAAAAACTGACATATGGCAAAAATTGGTACCAGTAAATAAAAGAACATAAAGCTAAATCGCACCATTCTACATGTTAGTAAAAATGACAAAATAAAATACTAGCTATATAAACTACGCACAGGTGTGTAGCATATTACAAGCAAAAAACATATCTTGCAATTATAAGCCTACGGTATTTATTTCACTTGTCTGTAATTACATTTTATACATGTTTGTTTAGTAATATCAATCCAAGACATCATTTTGAGGATATAATTAACTGCATGTTAGAACAGAATGTGTTTGACTGGTTTTGTGTGTGTTAACAGGATTTCAAAATCTTTGTTAGCTATGTTTAAGTGCCATCTAGTGTTACAATTCACCAGTTTCACTCAGAAAACCCTTTTCTCCTACATTTATTTTCAGGCTAAACCCAAGCTGTGGGGGTACAAAAAACCTAGGGTCACAACGCCCACATTTCAGTCCTTAATCTGTATTTAGGCACTCACGGAGTATACAATCCCAGGCCTAATTTTTAATTTTGGGGGTTTTTTTTCTGTAAGATGCACAGTATAACTGAAAACTGGGGGAAGCTGGGCATGGACAACACAACAATCTATAGAGCATGCTACAATGAGATTAAGATGTGCAAGAGAATGTCTTTTCCCAAGTAAATGACTCCTATCTATAAAGCCCTGTTTTGGCAACTGACGTCCTTGTGGGTGCTTCACAGATACATGGAACCGCCTGTTCAAAACAGCCTGTTATTGGGGATTTCTGGCTGGTGCTAGCAGTCTTTTTTCTTTTCTGTTTTTTAACTAAGTTTAAAGCTTGTATTCTTGACAAGCTGAAAACTGATCTAGGTTAGGTTGCTCTTCTAATGAAAAGAAAAAGAACATTAATACTGAAAAACTAAATGCAGAGTTTACAGCTCATTAGCTATGATCTTACAGAGTGTTTCATCCACTGTCACATAAAGCAGTCATTGAGAAATTATGGTTTCCATCCTGTCTGTTTCCGCCACACTGAACAATTGATAGTATCTGTAGCTTAACTAAAATGTTCTTCGCATTCTCTCCACAAATGGCATATATAATGGTTTATGTAAACCAAACTTCAATTTGTCTTTATTCTTTCTGAAATTCATTAAATGCTACAAGAAAGAAAGATCACCGCCATTACAGAGAACTGGTGTAGCTCAAAAAGGAATATGCAAAACACTTAAGCTTTCCGTTAAATTTAGTGAGACCGTAACCATTAGCTTTTCACACCATTAGAAATGAGGACAGGCTCTTATTTCTCCGTATCATTTATTGGGAAGTCTTGTCTTTAA
Source organism: Nycticryphes semicollaris (assembly GCA_013400055.1). NCBI lineage: Eukaryota > Metazoa > Chordata > Aves > Charadriiformes > Rostratulidae > Nycticryphes > Nycticryphes semicollaris. The sequence continues at coordinate 506,506 of VXBJ01000825.1, forward strand.
ATCACAAGGGGGAGGGGGAGATTTTAAGTACTATTTATCCTGACTGCTGCAACATGCAATAAGCAGGGGGAAGCCGACAAGTACATTAAAGAATTTCTACTTAATTATGTCATAAAGTGAATTAATGCGAGTTCGTTGCAGAAATATAAAATCAGAGAATGGAAAAATGGAAAAGAGCTGAAGAATCACAAGAAAAAGCTCCTGATTAGCCCTAAGAAAGGCCCACGCTGAGGCATCTTAAAACCCTGTGATCAGAGAATGTTTAGAAAGGAATCAGGGAAGACAAGCGCTTTCAGAGCAGCTTTTACAAATCACCCACGGCTGCCAAAGTCTACCAGGCGGCAACGAAGAAAATGAAGAAAAATGAACTCTCAGCTGTATTTGGCTTAGAATTGTTTGGTTTATGTTTTTTTGCGGAGGACAACACGTTCACTGGCTGCTCACAGCACGCTGCCCATGCCAAAACCGTAACGCTGGGCCTTGCGCGGGAAAGCGACAACTGCCTTCAAGTGCAGGAGTAGCTCAGTAGAGAACGCGACAAGCCGGTTGGGACGAGCGGACTCGGGAAGGAGTTAAGAACCAGCAACGCCGCTCTCAGCGACAACTCCACGTCACTCGGAGCGCGTTGGCTCTTCCTTGGCGTAGTTGGGGTAAAAAGCCCTTAAAGATTGCCCAAATTATTGCCAGATGCGGCGCGCCCGTGCTCAGGACACCGGGGCGGTTCCCGCGATCGGTGCCACGCGCGCCGCCACAGGCGACACCGTCACGGCACAACACCCCCCGCCCGCCCGTCACGGTTGGACCCTCCCTCCTCTTGCTCCTCCAATCCCAGCAGCGAAGGCAGATCGCGACCTCGCCTGATCCCGCCTACCGGGGCTCCACGGCGCCAATCAGCGCCCACAGCTAGGCTCCACCTTTCCGGCCGTCTCCATGACAGCAGGGAGGGGGAGACGGTTAAGGCGTCGTGGGGACCATCGTGGGTGGTTGCTTTCCTTTTCGAAGCCGGCGATGCTGAAGGTAAACTAGGTCTGCGTACTTATTGATTTTTCTTCTCTGCCTTCACCCCAGTCAATCCTACAGGATGGTACATTCCGACGGGCTCGTAAATGTTCCCCCCTCCCCCCCTCCCCTTTCCCAATGGTAGGGCTAAGGGCGGCTCCTGCTTGCCCTCGGCGCGCACCGCCTACGGCAGCCTCTCTCCCCTCTCCTCAGGGGCCACAGGTTTGAGGGAGAGTCCGGCTCCTCCGTCTTCAGGCGACTCCTGAGGGGCCTCCCGAGGGCTCCCGAGCAGCCTGGGGCTGAGCCTGGGGCTTCTGGCAGGGCCCGGCCCGCGGCGGCCCAGTCACGCTTCCCTCACGTCTTGGCAGTCGCCCCGTGAAGCAGTCGCCCCGCGGTATTGCGGGGGTAGGACGCCCGCACCGGGTGCATGTTTATAGTTTGTAAGCTAGGCTCCTCTGAAGAAAAGAGGTGCGTGCGGTTGCGGTCCCCCTGCTTTAGTTTCTCCCGTTGCCAGTAAAGGCCTCGCCTGATGAGGGTGGATCTTGCCTGCTCTCGCAAACGGCATGAGGGAAAGAGCACAGAGGGATTTTGCACCTTACTAAAGGAAAGGGAAACTTCAGCAATATATAGGCCAGTTGCATAGAAGCATTTTTCAGAGTGTAGTGAAACGTGCATCCCTAGAAAATGGGCTCTTCTGAATTTAAGGGTACACATGTAAATAACTCGCTTTATAGTTACCCGTGAATCTCTTGGCAGAGAGGAGGCCTTTCCTGATGTTCTCGAATCTTGATGAGATCTTCCAGTTATCCCATCCCTCAAGATTATGAGCATGTGATAGGGTCTTTAATTTTACTTCATGTGGCACCTTCAGTTTTCACCTCTGAGGTGAAAAAATTCTGGGCTGTAAAACATTTTAATCCCTCTGAAAGGTGCTGTAGGATCATGATTTGCGTGCAGTGGGTAGTTGATTTCCTTCGTATCTCAAAAATCATGAAGATGTAAACAGTTTAAGCTGTGTATCCTATCGTGTACTGTGTTAAGTACACTCAACAAATTCAACCACTCAAACTGGTTTAGTAGCTTCAGTTACTTAGTTTAGTCATGTATGTACTTAAAAGTAGATTCCTGTAAACAGAACGCTGTATCTGTGAGAGGTAGTTATAAAAGATATTTGCAAGCATAACTTGGTTCAAAGTAAACATGACAAAAGCCAGAAATCACTAATGTAAACAGTAATACACAAATTATACAAGCACATAGTTTTGGGGGTAGGAGGGGTTGTAAGCATCTGAAAACTGAGAAAAATTAATGCAAAATCTAAAACTTGAAAGTAAAATTTCACTTGTCTTATAAATTATTAGAATCTAGTAAGATTTTTGTAAAATGTGAACATCAGTAGTGTGCATGTGTTCAGAGTGTAACGTAACAAAGTCTTGCAGTGAATCTTACAATTTATAAGCAGGTGTTGTGTAGATAACTGATATATAAATATCATGCATGCAACTTTTTAAAGTGGAATTGTTTGGTACTGAAAAGTGTATGTTTGTGTAAAGTCTTTGGAAGATTTTAATTTCACTTGGTTTTCCTTTAATAGAGTGAGAAAACTGGGGCAAGCCACTGAAAATGTCATCCTACTTGGCTCAGGAGGTTCACCTTGCTAGAAGACATGAAGAGATGTAAGTAATTGTTTCAGCACAGTGGCCTACTTCGGCAGCAGTTTGTGCTGTGGTCCTGCCAGATCTCTCTCTGCACACAACTGTCCTGTAACAGTGAATCCCAGCTCTGTACAGAGCACGGTGGTATTTCAACAAGGGGTTGGTGTTCCAGGAGGTGGCACTCTTCCTTCATGAACTATGGGAATTAGCATCCTTGATTGTCGTTAAGGGTATTTAGGTTGATGAGGGTTTTGACTTCCAATAGTGGTACTGGTTTCAGTTCTCCATTGTTAACCTGTCACCATTAAATTCCTATTTGGGGAAGGTAATTGGATTCTCTCACTCTGTGTCTCAATTATAGAATTGCTTCTTTGTTGCCCTGTAAACTCGGATTGTGAAGCAAATACAGTAATGATGCAGAAAAATCTGCTTTTCTTGTAACAACTAGTACTTGCCAACTAGCAAGAGTAGCACTGATCAAGTCACCCCAACCCACCCTGTCTTTCCTGTTCTGGGAGATTCAGTGCTTCTAAGCACCTTAGCATATGAGGACTGCTGGTTGCACTGTTATAGCTTCATACAAGCACAGCAGGTGGTGGCTGCCTGTACCTTTTCCCTCCCCCAGCACACCCACCCTACAGCCGGCTTAATTAGCCCCATAGTTTTGAGAAGACTGGGTAAGGTAAAAAGGTTATTTTCTAGCTCCTGAGCAAAATGTTCTACCCACTTAGCAAAATGTTTTCCTTTGTAGACTGTCTCAGAGATCAGAGCTGCTACAGCAGATGGAGACTTATCTAGGAGACAAAAAGACTAAAAAGACACGGCAAACTCAAGCAGCTGATGCAGCTCGGAAAAGGAATGCAGCACTTTTAAATGTAAGTTTCTGCAACTACCAGGAACCGCATCGAAATGTCATGGTTATGGAGCTTAAAGAATTTTTTAAAAAGTGTTCCCTCTGTAGTTATCACTTGAATTCTCCTGTAAACAATTCCCTCTTCTGGAACTTGACCAAAAGTATTAATTGACAATTCTTTATTATCTGGTGGCATCACTACCTATTTCCCATGCCCTTCTTATGTGAGCCTCATGGTGGCAGCTGCTACTATCCTTTTTTTTTTTTTCTTTTCTTTTTAAAGTACATGTAGAGATGCAACACATGCTATTACAAGTCTGCCTAAGAGAACTTAGTCTGACAAGACTTAGAACACCTTTATACTTTTATTCAAGATACGAGGATATGCTTGGAAATAGGCACTGACCAGCCTGTAATGCTTTTAGTCCAGGGTAAGAACTGTTCTCCCACTCTGGTTGGGAGAAGCTGGGGAGGAAGTTCTCAGTTCGATGTTTTTCTTTAAAGAGGTGTGGAATGACTTCAAGAATCTGACTTGCAAGTTTGTGAAAACTGTTTGGTGTTTCTGGCTCTTCCTAGTGGTGATGCTGTTAATGATATTAATAGCTGTTTTACATACCTGTTGTCATATTTAGGTAAGATTTCTGTTCCCTAGGTAAATTCAACAGACGTTTGAGAATGGGTAATTAAAAAGGTCTAGGTTTGATGGCAAGGACTGGACTACTAAAACCTCTTTTGGAACTTCTAGCTTAGACACCTGAGTTTGAAGAGATTGCACTTGGGCAGTGACATGAGCATGCATTTGAAAAATGTTTGTTGGCTGTTCAGGAAACAGTAGAAAACCTCTTGTGCATTTGCCTTAAACTTTTACTTACTAAGCCTCCATTTTGCATGTATTGCCTTTACTGAAACAGTAAGTTTTACTCTGGAAAATGACACAACTTGTGTCACTGAAAATTTTTTGTTTCTTCATGCAGAGCCTGGTCAAGATTCAGGATGTTCGCATTTTGAATAGGTATAATGCTATTGCAGGCCCTTTTTGTATTTAAATGGAAGGTGTATTTAGGGAGTGGCAGATAAGGCAGAACAGTTAATCAGAGACGCCTTCTTAACTGGTCTGTGACGAGGAAGATTTTTCAACTTGGACCCTGGTAAACTGGTGCATTCTGGGCTGGGGCAAACAAACTGCTCTGTAGTGGGTATAGACAAGTGTAGGTGCTTCAGAAGGGGGCTTGAGGAGAGGTGGATGGTTTGTATGTTTTTTCCATAGTTTGTGCTCCATTGATTTAGTTATTTCAGCCATTACGACTCCTATTTTCTATATCCATTTTATAATAGACTTTTATTTCATAAATTATAGTTCTGTATAAATTATTTGTATTTTATGAATGCATTCTCAGTTAATATATACAGGCGAACATGATAAATGCAGGGTATATTTGTGCAGGCTGAAAGCTTGTTGTATTGGAAATGTTAACAATAGCTCAGACATATACAGAGTGTAAATATTTTTGCAGTTAAACAGATATTTGCCATCTTCTGTCACATCCTCAAAATTGTTCCTTTCAAGTGTCAAAAGTGTTGGTGTTTGTACGGGGAAAAAAGCAAAAACATATGTATCAAAACAAATTCTGTTGCAGGATAAAGTAGCATAAATCAGTTTAAATCTATTAATTTTCTACTAGTTTTAGCAGGCGTGCACTCCTGCAGATGCTTTCTGATAANAGAAGCTTGAAAAACAAGACTGATTAATGTGCCAGCTTCAGAATATTGTTCCTGATACCAGGCACTGTACATTTCACAGTTACCATGTGGAGAGTTGTTGATTTGGCCTACTCAAAAATACATGGACATGATGAAGTGTTATTTTTTTATTTGCATTTCTGGTTTTCTGCATGTAAGCAAAATCAGTTGTTTTCAGTATGTGATCATAGCAAAAGACATTTTTCTTTCTCTGTGCTAGTTGATATTTATGCACAGGAAAGCATTTCAAAATTATTTTTTTTACTAATCAGTCAGAAGCAAGGAGCAAAACATTTCTTTTTAACTGAAATTTTAACATTATAAGCCCATGTTCAGGATTTTAACATAATCATCATAGTATTTTCCTTGATGTCTTTAGAGAGAGACTGCAGAACAGAGAAATCTGTATCAGTTGGTACTTATATAATGTTGTTGTAATAAAAGCAGAAATTAGACTAGTATTTTTAATCTATGACATTTGTTTGTTGGTAATATTTCTTGTGTTTGTAAATATGTATTGCTGTGCAACAGCTTATAACATGATCTAGAAAATAAAGAATATGCTATATAGATAGTGTTGGGGAGGTAATTTAGACCAAATTTGCTTTCCTTCACAGGCCTGCACTTCTAGAATTATTTAAGTGGGATTCTGCCAGACTGCTATCAATATAAGTGACAACTGAATTTGGTCCCCTAAAAGTGATGCATGTGTCATGCATTCCATTTTACCTCTGGGGAAGGGTCTTGAATTGTTTTTGTTCCAGTCCTTGTGGTTTTAGGGGAAGTGTTGTTGCTCTCTTTTTTTTCAGTACTGTGACATACTATATTTGCTGTTTATTCAGAAGCAGATTAAACTGCTGATGTATTTATTTTTATGTTGTGAGGATGATGATGGGGATTTCTTTTTCCTGCAAAGCTTACCAGTTGTATAGACACACAAGAAGTGCCGTCTAATCTTGCAGTAGTTCCAGTTATTTTCTAAAGCATACTACACCTTCCAGCAAAAATTTCTTTCACTGTCTGTCATTAAATCAGTATTCTGAATGACAATAGACTGCACAACATACAAACTAGAGTGAGCAACGAAAAGACACATCCAATATCTAGGCTATGCCAAAGTGACCTTCTCTGCTAAACATATATGCACAACTGCTGTCTCCTTTTCTTGCCTCAAAGACACAGAAACATTCCGATGACTTAGCTGAGTATTTAAAGAAATAATGCTCTTGATTGGTATTCTTCCTTCCTGTGAAAATTCCTGCAGGAATTCGGAAGAAGGAATCTGAAAGCAGGAAAAAAAATCTATGGAAGAATATGAAGTGAACGTTACTGATCGATCCTTCTTTTCAGTATGGTGATAACTTCTCCAGACTTGATCTGAGCCATACTGATACAAGCTTCATTTGGTGCTATTTGTGGTGTGTCTGGTCTAAGTACACGCAGCACAGAAATTCCTCGCTTAGATTAGTTAGATCTGTATGGTCCTCTGTTATTTTGACATTGTGACTTCAAATGGCTTCCATCTTTGCCCATATTTCCCCCCTTATGTTTACTCCCTGTTAGTCTTTTCTCACCTGAAAAGGAGCAGCCACTTGCTGCCTCTGAGGATTCGGAGACTTAGTTTGCTCTTTCTCAGAATCATTTGGCTTCCTACAAGGGTTTGCACTTTGCTGTAGAAAAGGGAGAACGGTTTTGCTTAAATTCGGGTTGTACTTACGTACAAGAGAACATGGTCATGCTGTAGAAGGTATTAATGAAGTAGAATAAGATGAGCACTGTAAATTGGATTAACTGAGTATATCTCTATCACTAAGTTGAACTTCATCTAACAGTAAGGCTGTTTTTTGCTTTTATTAATCATACTCTACTGAATTTGAGTCATATTTTTCAAATTAAACTTGAGTCGAGCACTGTTTACTTATTGATGTATTCAGATTGGCTAATATTCCATCCCAGTAATTGGTGTTTGGTCTCTCTTGTGGATATGCTCTTCCAGAATCTCTTCTTTTCAGCGGCAGTGGTGGTGAATATTTGGGAAGTCCCTTTGGGGAATTTCCTCTCCCATTTAGTTTTTCTGTTGTACTCTTCACACCCGCTCTCTGCTCCCAACTCTGCCATCTGCTATGCTTTCTTTCCCCCTCCACTCTGTTCAGCTTTGGCTTCTTCACACCCCACTCCCACGTCCCTTTCTGTCTCTCTTCATCTGCCCACCACTCAATCTCTTCAATGTTTGGGTATGGAACTAAGCCCACAAGAACGGGTCAGAACTTTAAAGGGGGAGGGCGGTTAGTTTGGGGGGATGTTTTGATTTGTTTGTTGATGTTGGGTTTTGATTGTTTGGTTTTGGTTTTTTGTTTTTTTTTTTTTTTTTTTTAAATGTATTTAGGCCTCTGTGAATCCAGCACACATGCACTGGACAAGCAGAAACCCAAATACTGATTTTTTTGTAAAAAAAAAAGCTATGTGAGGTGCATTGTCATCCAAGTTTGTCTGGTGAACAGCTTGCTGCAGCTCTACATTTTTGTGCACATGTTATGCATGCATATTAGCAAGTCATCTTTGTCTTGAGGAGTAAAGATCTTGCACATAATTTGCCTAGTTACTTTACAGTTACAGTAGCTAGAACACATACTTCAGTCTTCATGCAGCACAGAGAAAACCATTCTGTTCCCCCCACATTTTTGTAAGTCTTCGAGAACAGAATTTAACTGTAATATACCCTGGTGTCCTGAAAGAATGATGGTATTTTGCAGCAACAGTTTCATGTAGTCATGAAATTTATTCTTGTATCAAGAGTGAACGTTTAGAGACTGTAGGATGTGAGTCTTACTAGTACCAGTTGGATTTCAGACTGATTAAACAGGAAGATTTGAACTTCAGTGTTATTATTTGAATGCTGTTTAGCTGAAATGGAATTTCAGCTAAAATGTCTTTATGTGAGTGTGCGTTCTCCTTTTAATGTTCCCAGTGGTTTTGTTTGTTTTTAAAATGTATTTTGCCTGTGTTTTAGGATATAGAAGCAGCAGAAAAAAAGCTGCAAGAAAGACTGTATTTACTTCCACATCCTGATACTGTTAAGTTAGAAGTAAGTCCTAGAACTCTTGTCTTTTCAGTTGCTGTTTACCAAATATTTTGCTTTTTTTTCCCCCCGAAGCATGTTCTTAAAGTGAAAATAATTGATTTTAAAATCCAGTGACTGGTATAGCCAAAGGCCTGTGTACTGTGTAGCATGCTGAACCTAAATTCTGGGGCAAGGTCCCTAGATTCTGGAGCAGTCTGGTGGAAACATTTAGCAGCTTTCAGAGCTATACAAACTTCTGTTTAAAAATAAAGTCAAATGTAAAAATGAATATTGTGAATATCAGAATATTACTACATTTAAGTCGGTTCTATTTAGTTTGTTTTATATTTTCATCCCATTTTCATTTTGCCACAGATTGTCATTTTCACGTTTCAGGGTCAACAGTTTATCAGCATGAACAGAGAAATTTTAACTTCTCAAGGTTATTTTCTGGTTGTCTGGGAACTTAGCAGAAGTATGGCTACAGTAGGAACACTCCATTTTTGCTGAAGTGATGAATGAATGAAGAGGACAAAAACAGTCCTGGGAGGAGCAATTGGAGCACAGCTCTTCCTGTGCAAACTAAACACCTTAACCATGAGGGCACTGACTCGAATTCCCACTTGGGTTTCTTGCACCAGTGGTTTGTGGGTTCTTCGTGGTGTGGGGGCTTAGTTTCCACAGGTATAGTAGCATGGAGTGGCCCACGCTAGTTTGTGTGCTAGGGCACTATCAAAGGAGGGGAAAGATACAGATTTTAGTGCTGTCAGCCTGTGAAGAGAGGTGTGTTTTACATTAGTTTCACACCTGCTGGGCGAGTGTTGTAATGCTTAGGCTATTGCTTACATGAGAGGCATCACTTTTTGTTCTGGTGATCAAAGTTTTTGCCTGTCTGTATTTGTAAATAGCCTACTCCTATCCATTCCAGTGAGACAGGATGCACACTGAGTATGCCCAGTAATTTCTAATATTTTATTTATATATATTTTTATTTATATATATATATTTATTTTTAAGGCACAAGGGTGCATTTTTTCTCAGAAACCTGTACACCTTGATTGATGCTAAGAGAGATGCCAAACTACTAATATTGATCCTATTCTGACACAGTTCAGAAGTAATTTTGGTTCCTTGGGGACTTTCAAGGCACCTCTAGAGTTGTTTGGATCAGTTTTGGACAGCTTCTCCCTGTGTCAGGGGTTAAGCTGCTTGTGGCACGTCGACCAAAGTCCATGCAAATTGGAGAATGTAGAGCAATTGCTTATGGCTGCAGAGATGTCTACACACTGCAGCAGTGGGTGAATTTGAGAGAGAACAGACTTACTATTTGAAGGAGAAGATCCTATTTCAGCCTTTTTTTATACTTCTAGAGAAGAGTGCTATAAATAGTGGAAAAAGAAAACTTTCTTTCATGGTAGAAAAGTCTTGTGCGTGCTTTGTTCCAAAACACTTCTGAGCATATTTCACTCATCCATATATGTGTCTGTATTAATATACTTTAAAAGTTATGGCTATAATGGATCCCCAGCTTGCTAAGTCGGAGTAGTTTTGTGTGACAGCACATATGCTTGTCAAAAAAGATTCTTAGAGTAAATCTGTTGAAGAAAATATTTTTGTAAATCTGCAAGAGCCATAGTTATATCTGAGTTACATGTAAGGATCAAAATGATTAGCCAGGAATCTAATACTCTGCAGGGAGATGTTTGGTTTTGTGGCACGCTTTTTCTACGTTATACACTAAAACAAGTAAAGAAAAAAAGGCTCAATATATATGTACCATAAATGTTTTCCACTACAAAATTACTTTTTTTTCTGAATGGACATCAATGTCTAAAAATACTTACATTGGTAGATAGATTAAAGTGGTGGCTCTCATACAGCTCTTTGATCACATTATCTTTGGGGGGGCGGTGTGTGGGAATATTATTCTGCACTTAAAATTTTATTCAAAATCCTACAAACAGCAAAATTATCCTTAGGATACCAACACAAAAATGATGACTGGTATGTCTGTTCCACAGATGAAAAAGGAAGTTAAATGTATTACTCGGAAGCACAGGGTAATGCAGAGGAAGCGTTAGGTATTCCACAGTGGTTTTCCTAGACCACATGATAATTATACAGATTTTTATTTTTTTTAAATTAGTGATCCCAATACTAGAGCTAATTACTTCATCAGTGATTTATAGCATCTAAAATTTTACTCAAATATTCTGAACTACATTACTGCAAACTTTTCTAGGATAACCAACTTACATAGCACTTTTTGTTTATGACATTAAACAATTTTTTACACTTCAAAATTAAATTTCACTCACATATGTACTTAAATACAAAAGCTGCTTTTGGAAAAGTTTATTGTCACGGAAAACATTTTATGAAAGGTACTGTGAGGGTGTAAACTAATCTGTTGCTTACCACAAGAGGGCACATTCAGTCACTTCACAGTTCGTGCTGCAGAATGAAATCTTTCCAGGCTGGTATTTTGTATGATAGAAGAGATTTGAAATTTCATGCTTTACTTGTAAGGCAAGATTTAATAATGCATTTCATATATATTGACACAGATTTTTGAAATTAAGTTTATTTTTTCTTATATCTTTCTCAGACTCTCTATTGGGCATCAATAAAAGAATCTCTTCCCAAGTGGGAACAGTTTCTTTTAGGAAGAGCAGAAGTTCCTATTGGTTTTACGAAAATGAAAACTACAAAACAGAACATAAGCTACTCAGAAGAAGGTTGGCAAAAATAAACACTCTAGGTTCATTTTGGATTGTAATGTATGACTTCAGCAGACAAAATCATCCAGATCAAGCAATGGAATATTATGCCGTTAAATTGTAATGTAAATCATATAAATGAAAATGAACTATATTGGATAATTTTCTTCCATTGTCACATTGTGTATAATTCTTGATTCTGTATTAGAGAAGTGAACCTCAAAGGGGCTTTTAGGATCAAAAGTGAGGAACACTGGTATATAGAAACCCCCAAGGTAATTGCTTTTTCAGTTTGAGAAGAGTTTTAGGTTATTTTTAATCCTCTGCTTCTACATATAAGTGCAATAAGTAAAGACAGATTCATGCATTGTCTTTCTTCACTGCAGTCATCTGTGCTGTATGTGGATGAGGGAGAAAGGAGGAATTTACCCTTAACAGGAAAGGCAGGTTGTTCACATCAGGCACAGCAGCTGTAGGAGGAACACCTTGAATTTCTGCATCTTGTTTTCCCTGATTTTTGTCATTGCCACTTTCATCGCTTCTACACCTCACTCCAGTAACCACTCCTGCTTTTCCCAACCTCCTGCTACATACTTTGTATTTCCTGTCTAATGAGTGGGTAAAGACAAAAAAACCCAAAGGCTAAATAAATCTCTAGGGTTTTTTGTTACTTCTAGCCTGATCTTAATGCTGTTTTTTTTTTTTATATAGACATAATCTGCAAGTGAGAACTTTTGCTTAGGCATGAAAAGTTTGAAAGAAGCAAACTGAAAGGTAGCTGGCAGTGGCTGTCCAAGAACTAAGCATATTGAGAAGTTGGGGAGGTAATAAATATTTTAATCTTCAGCCACTGAACAGCTCTTCTGCTTCCTCCTACAGTGAGTTTTGATTGTACATCGGGCTAATTTGGTATGAAAATTTCACTGCTCTAGTCCACTGCTGTTTAAAGCATCAGTTCAGTGCAAGAGTCTTCCAGGTGTGTGACTTGGCCTGCAAAAATGTCATCCTTTCTAAGCAAAGGAAGCCTAAGAAATATATATATTTTTTTTTAAAATTAAGAACGGGGACTTGAGTCAATAGATTGTTAAAATTTGATCTCTCGTACAACAACAAACTTCTGCCTCCAACCTGGAGGTAGGAGAAAAAACCCAAACCTCTGCCATTTTTTGAGGTTGTGAAAGGTAATAATTATTACAAATTTTGTTAGGCTGAAAGTAAACGGATCTGTGCATCTCCGTGCCATGCAGAGATATTAGGGTTTTTTTAATAGTAGGGATTTTTTAATGACTTTTATTGAAACTGAGGTACTTTTTAGCAACATTTCTCATAAACATCCTGGCTGCTTTGGATCTGTGCACTAAAAGCTTGTGTTGATTTAATTAATTAAACAAGTTATTCATTGATTAGCTGTTAGTGGGTAGTTTATGGTGCTGTCAGAACTAGAGAACTAACTTCTAGCTGAAAACTGTAGAAGTCTGGGTAATCTTTTAAGTACCAAAACTTGCTGACACTGTTCTCCCTGAAATTAGGCACTCAATTTTGCCTGAATTTAAATTAGCTGGAGAATCACTGACACAATGAAATCAAAACTTCAGCTGCAATACAAAATTGTTGTATATTTTCAACGGGAATACTAAGAGTTCATTTAAAACTTTTGCTATTGAAGTGTCCATTAAACTGATAAGTTTTTACAGAAACTGCCATCTTAGAAATATCCTGTTGAGTGGGTGTTGGTGTTTGTAACAATAACGTTGTTTTCATAATATGTGATGGCAGATTAGCACGCTTCTCTGCAGTGTTGTTAACAGTTGTAATTAAGGAATAAACAGTAAAGGGTGTCAGTCCGATGACAATTTCATCTATAGTGTCACAATACAAAATGTCACAAAATATTAGAACTGTTATATAACTACAAAAATATCAAATTAGGCTTTCATCTTACAAGCAGAGAGTTTAAAAAAAAAACCACACACACACACAAAAAAACCGGGCATAGAGACCATTGCAATTTTATACCTACTCAGTGTTCTGTCACAAAGACAACTTGGTAATATTTTCTGCTGTAAAATCCCAATGTGGTTCTCAATCTGATTTAGTGGGAATGTGTGTGGATCTTAGAACTGTAGAGCTCACGTTTGAAAAGCAAATAATTGAACCCAGTTGAGCAGACAAGGAGGGAAAAGCTATTAAACACCGTACCCAAAATGAAGGGATGGATGAGCAGTTAGTTGCTAACAAAGACTAGGATTCATCCTGGTCTTTGCATCCAAAGGGAAATCACTTAAACTAAAATCTGGGCCCCTAAGTACTTTATACGTGTGAATAATCTGGGTCTTTATCTCTTTGGACTCCGCCTAAACACCGGGACACAATGCGGATGCTCACCAGCTCCTCGCCCCGTTTGGTTTCCCGTGGAGGGAAGGCTGAGCCTGTGGACTATGAGGGATGGCAGCTGGACGGGTGAGGATTTGGGAGCTGTGAAAGACACCTGCGAGCAGTGTTAGTGTAGTCTCTGTGCCTCAGTTAACTACTGTGTTTCTCATTATTTTATTATTACTGGGCAAAGATATTAAGATTAAAATTAAGTTACCTTATTTTCGAAGAAGGAAAATACTTTTCTTTTTTTAAATTATCTTTCTGCAGCATAGCTTTAGAAGTAGTAGGGTAACTAGCACGTGGAAAATTATACAGGAGCATATCCAGAAAAGGAAAAAAAAAATTAGAGAAACGTTTAAAACAGGAATGTGTATAGGTGAGTGCTCTCAGAGACAAGAGCCGTCCTGTTGGCCTGTGGTCTGATATAAATAAATGCAATTACAGATGAGTGTGAAACAGCAGAGCAGTAGGGGCAGGGAGGAACACAGCAGGGCCTTGTAGGTACAGGAGCGAGCGTTTCCTGATTTGGCACAGACCTCAGGGCAAGCAGTGGCAGGGAACATAATTACATGGTATCTCCTGTTAGTTTTGTTGAGTGCACAGTTTAACTACAGCTGAGCTAGCTTCCCACTTCCATTTCTATAGATACAAATTGGAGAAAGCAAATGTTAGTTAACCTTAAGTGTTTAAAAGCTACGGGGCTTTAATTATTTTTTTTTTTAATCCCCAATAGGGTTTAATGTGGGCTTTAAATGAGATCTTCAGTGGGTATTGTTCACCAAGTCAAAGCTGTTACTTCAAACGTTGATTCTATGTAGTTATCCCCATCTCATGCCAAGCTTCTCTATGTATATAAATAATATATATATAATGTAAGATATATCTTATGTAATTTCCTCCCCATCTTGGGTATGTGTATTTTTCCCTCAGAACATAACCTGCCACTCTGCATTCTTGACTTGCTGCTCTCCTCTTTATGCTAACATATACGTATACGTAAGATGCAATGGACCCAGGAGCCTGTTGCTGCTTCTGCTTTTCCAGTGGGTAAGGGAAAACAATTAAGAGGAGCAGTAAGGAAAACCAAAGGTTTTGCCTGTTTGTAAGTTAATCTTTGAGTATCTTACAAGAAGAAATAATTAATAAACCTTTTTTAGGTTTAAGCACGGATGAGTAACCGCAGTACTAACCCAGGAGCACAGCCTGTTCACCCATCTTGTCACCTCTGCCATCACATTCCTGAGCTTTTTGCTTTCTCAGTTATTCTGGCTGTGGGGGCAGTAGCAGAAGGCATGTTAGTTTTCCCTAGGATAAGAAATTTCTTACTCTGCAGAATCTTTCTAGGGCCTATTGATTTCATTTGAGAGTACATATGAAATAATAAGAGGATTTAGACGTGTGATATTTGACACTTACTATGGTATTCTTTTGACTGTATTTATTCAGGGTCATTTTTCATAGGAGCTGGGAGCTAGATTTTAGGCTGAGCTTAAAGTTCTTCATTCCTGGCTTTTTCATTCACATAGAGCAGGTCAGCGATGTAGCTGCTCAGCTTGAGCTTGTTGGTACTGAAAATTAGGAAAACCAAATTTCAAATGGAATGTACTTTCAGAGGTTACATCTGAAAGAAAACATTATTTACTCCATGATGGTAATTTTCATAATATTTTAATAGTTGTGTTCAGATACAACTTGACCTTAAATATCACCCCAAATGCAAGCTGTTTTAACATATTTGTAATGCTAAGTTCTTCATTACTGTAATACTGTGTTTGCTCAAGGATTATAATCCATGGATATAATGTGGTGCAGTTGAATAAAGCTTTGATCCTGTAGTCACTGCCTCTTGAATTTTAGTGTTGTTGCACGTACGAGTCGGATGTAAATTGGTGTCTGCCGCAGCCAAGTGTGCGGACAATGATTACACCGGTGATAAATACTTTGCTTAGGGTGTTTATTTGCCTCAGTTTTCCTCTGACACTGATCTGAAATACTACTCTGCTGAGTGAAGGTTAGAATCTCAGAAGTTGGCTGCTGAAAAAATGCAAATATAATGAAGCCCAGACCGATTATTTGCACTCCTTCTGTTGTTTCACGGTAGCTGTGCGCTAAATGACTTCAGTTATGTGATTACTAGCAAGGTATGGATAGAGATATTTAAACCCTTGCGAAGGAAACAGGTGGAAAAAAAAGCCCCAAAACCAAAAAGAACGGTTCTTTAGTGCATCCTCCTGCTGTGTGAAGCTCTTTGTCTTTGCTGTAAATAGGGTGATTGAAATTGGGAATTTGCTGCTCCTTTTAAAAATGCCCGAAACTGTATACCCGCTGTGTATGTAGTCTTCCAGTTGTATCTTTTTCATTTGAGTTACTTTGCATACGTTTTTTAACGCATACAGATAGGAAGTCTGCTCGCTTCTTCCCCTAAGTTTTGTCACTAGTGATGATGATCTTAAAAATAAATGTGTGGTGTTCTTTCTCCTTACTCTCAGTCGTATCACCTACCAGAAAGCCCTAATAGGCAACAAAATAGTGTGAGACGGTATTTACATCACACTTTTGAAACAGATTCAAGCAGAGCCAGCTGCCGTAAGATTATTTTACGAATATATCGCAAATTAATAAAAGGGAAAAAATGCGGTCCTGTAAGTAAATTGCAGTCTCCTTGACTAATTACATAGCTTGAAGCCGCAACAAATTAGTACCTGCCTCACAGCGGTGCTGGGAAAACCTAATTTTGGTTTCCAGACTTGCATTTCTTTACCCATTTAGTGTGTATGTGTTCCCAATAGCTCCATTCACGGTGCTCTAACTGTTGCTCAATAAAAGCTTCCGGAGGATAATTTGCTTCAGCGACCCCCACGCCTGCAGCTTTGTTAAGCGCGATCTAACCTGAGCGCTTCCCCCGGCAGCTCCGGGACTCTGCCCGAGGGGTAGGGGGGCTGCTCCGAGCCGAGCGAAGCTCCAGCCGAGCGGCTGTGCGGAAGGGAGAGAAGAGAGGGAGGGGAAAAAAATTAATAATAGAGCATTTCTCTGTCGTTTTCCAGTGCGAAAAGAGATAGACGTGGGCGCGGGGAAGGGCTGGGTGGGAGGACCGGCGGGCGGCCGTTTCGGGGGCTGCTGAGAAAGCGAACGCGAAGCACCTTGTGTGCCTCCGCCGGAGGCTCCCAGGGAAGCTCTGGGAAGCGGGTTTGATTCCTTGGAAACGTTCGTAATAATAACCGTAACGAGGTAAAACGTATCCGTAAACCCAGAGGGGAAAGGTTGGTATATGTGAGCGAAACTGTCGAATCCCCTCGTCGTCTGTGAACGATGTTTAGAGTGAGCTTGAACGAGTGCAGCCGCTTTACACTATTTTTCGGACGGTTCTTTTTATTAAGTTTCCGGGTACACTTGGCTTTTTCCTCTATAATCAGCTTTCTTTTGCTGGATTCATTCAGTGATGCGATAATCCAATGTTGGTAATATCTCAATTCATTAACATAATGAATCAGAAGGAAGAGGCTGATTATAAATCAGAAAGCTTCTATTTATGTGAAATATCTTGGCAACTGGCAGCGGGGAGGAAGACAGTGGAAGGAGTATCAGACAGTTAGCGGGACTTTGGGAACGCGATCGCAGGCGGTCTCAGGTGCTCTCTGTGCCATTGAAACGCCTGCGCCCTTCCAAGGACAATCGTGCCCATTGCAGCGAGGCAGCGGCGCTGATTTGGGGAAACATTGGGCTCCCGTGGCCTCGGTCTTCCAAGTGGTTCAGAGCGCCCACCCCCCTTGGGTTTGGGCGAGGGATTTGCTGCCGGGGCAGAGCCCCGCTTACCACCGCTGTGGCCCGGTTTGTTTGTATCGCCGGCGGGGGGCCAGGAGCGCTCGGAAAGGCTCAACGAGGAGCCCAGAGAGGCGAAGCCGCGGTGCTGCCTTAACGCCGCTGCACTGCGGGTCCGGCGAGGTGTCCAACCCCTGCCCCATCGGCTGGAAGTATTTCTGCCCCTGGACCAGATTTTGATTCAAAGAATTTAAAGTTTTAATGTAAAGAATTTAAAGTTACTCATCAGCCTGGGTCTTCTGCAAACACAGGAGACGGCAGAGAGTAAACTATTTGTAGAAAAAGTCAAGTTTGGTGGTGTTTTGGGTTTATAAACTCTGGGACAACGCCTTTTTTTTCTGCTGTCCGTGTTTGAAAGCGTTTTGTCTCCATCTCCGCTGAGGACAAAACGGCTTTTCCGTGACCATGCACGATTTTACCGGATTTTAAAAGCACCAGTGAGTTTTGGCACCCACACTGAAAACTCCGAGTCAAGGAGCAGAGGGAAGTCGCGGCTCTGGGTACCATGGGGGCTCCCCGCAATCCACCTGACAAGCAAAGGTTGCCTGCTCCAAAACAGAGAGCGGAAAAGTCCAAATACACACACCCACTTTTTTTTTGTCTTTCTTTCTTCTTTAATTGAGGGCACGTGTTGGGCTCACCTTTCCGTGATTCAAGCAGTTAAGTAATTGCAAGAGATAAATGAGATAAATGCGGCTTTGGCAGGGTTAGTGGTGAGAATGGGCCGGGAATGAGGTTAAAAAGGTCGGGAAGGGTCACCTGTAGAGTCAGGGAGAATAGTAAAGGTGAGCTGGTAAAAGCGTTTCCCTCTTTTTTTTTTTTTTACGTCTTTACCGAGGACCCTGTGGCGGTGTTGGGTGCTGGTCAGTGAGACGGTGTGACACCTGGAAGGCGGTAGGGCTGGTGGCCCGGGAGAAGGTGAGTTTGGTAGCAGTAAGAGGAAGGGTAGGAAAGTGAATGGTATGGGGCAAAGCTAGCCACGGTGTGAGGTCTGCCTGCGGGAGTACTCGGGAGAGGAAGGCTGTGGGGTGGCTGTATTCCAGCAGGGGGGTGGGTGTCCATCCCCTGTCTAACCCCCTCTGCCTGTGCAACCTCAGGTCTACCTGTCCCTTCTCTGTCCTGTCCATATGCAGGTGCTGCTTGGGGGCAAACATAGCTGGTAACCCTCGCCGCGGCCGCTGTCAGTGCTGGCTGCAGGGCAATGCCCTCACTGGGACCCACCGCATTGCCTTCCACTGACTGCAGGCAAAGCTGCCTCTGGCCCATTCCTCTCTTCGTGGAGCTTGGGCACAGGTAGTGGCACAGCCCCAGGCTCTTTTGGAGATGTCTGGGGTCCAAATCCGAAAGGGTATAGGGGGCCTGAGGAGAGAGGTGGGGAGACGTTAGGGAGGGGACACGGACCACACCGTCGATGGCTGGGGAAGGGCCGCAGGGGCTGGGCGAAAGCCCAAAGGACAGCAGTGCCACTATGGAAGCCTTTCCGTAGGGGGGGACCCTCGTGTATGACACACGGGGCGGGCTGGCACGCTCGAGGCCCGGTGGGATCGCTTTAAAGTAGTGTAAATAGTCTTGTAAAACGGCTTAAAACGAGAGAAGGACAAGTCCTGCGGGCACCTGGGCATCCGTGGGGACCCGGCGGGTTGGGAAAGGCATGTGTCAATTTAGCCGTAGTGTTGACTTAAGCGAAAGTGCTAAGCCATTCCTAAACCTAAGTCAATACAGACTTAAGCCAAAATTGTTATTAACGAGCTCTAATCTGATTTAAGAGCCTCCGAGCGACCCATGTCTACACGAGGGGAGAGGAGGCGCGGTGCCCTGTCCCGGGGTGTGGAGGGGGTGGGGGGACAGCCGAGGGGTAGGTGCAGGTGGGCGAGGGCAACCACGGGGAGGGAGAAAGCGGGTTTCGAGGGGGCGACGCCTCCTGGGGAGAGACGAGGGGGGGGTTGTGATTTGGGCTGGACGGTGATCTTCCTCTGCGGGATATAGCCTCTTAAAACTGTACCCAGCTCGGCTGGCGTGGGGTCCCCTTTTCCGGGGGACGGTGTGGGGTGAAACCAGGCTCTTCAAACGCCTCCGGGTCGGGGGTGGCTGCAGCGGGGCTGCCGGGCCCCCTCGGCCGGGCCTGGTGCCGAGGTCCGGCAGCTCTGCTCGCTCGTGAGAGGGACATGCCAGTGCGTTGGATAGGGTTTTTTTTTTTTCCCCTTGTCCCAGTGGGGCAGTTGAGCTCTCCACTCCACCCCCCAGTGGGGCCTTTCTTTTCTTCCCCACCAGCTTTGAGCAGCCCTGTTTCAGATTGGCCTTTTTATGTTTGATATAAAGAATAGTTGTTGGCCAATTCCATCTTTTCATCGCTGCTCTCCAGGCCCGGGTCCAAGCGGCTTGTCAGATGCTCATTAACTCCCCCTTTGGCTCTTTCCAGTGTGTCTCCTAAGCTCATTGTGCCAAGAACTAGCGCTTCTTTCTCTTTACACGGCTCCCTTTCTCTGCTCCATCAGGGAGACAAATTACTTTCCAAAAGGGATCGCCAGGGATGGTTTAATGAGAATTTCTCTAGGGCTGGCCGTGGAAATCAATGTAGTTAACATTCGGTGCACTTAATTGGACTTTTCTCTTCTGCCTCCTTCAAAAAAACTCTGAAGCTATCCTGTTAATCTCTCATTTGTAATCAATTGTGTTGACTAAACAAAAGTCTAGGTCGTCCTTTCTTCCTGTCCCAGACAATCCTTTGTTGCCTCTAAATGCCTCATTCTTGAGTGCTCCTGGTCGTGTAGATGGGTCCGATTGTTGACAGTTCATTATTGCGCTTTTGTCCATTTAATCTCCCTCGCTGTGTTTTGCATGTGCATGCCTTAATGAGCTCCGTTGGCAATTAACATGTTTCTAGCAGCAAACTGGTTGCTCAGACGTTTGGAGAGCGGAGTGCAGGGAAAAGGGCAACGCAGCTGCCTTTGGGTTGGTCGCTTCCCGGTGCCCGGCAGGACGCACCTGGGTGCCGCCCGGTCCCGGGGAGGCGCCGGGCCGGGAGAGCAGAGGAGGGAAGCCCGGCGGCGCTGGCACGTCGCTCTGTGCGCGGAGGCACCTCTAACCCTCCCCCTTAGGCACCGGCACCGCTCAATCTGTTGTGTGCGTGGCTGCGGCGTCGGGAGAGGGTTGGTGGTTGGTGTGTGTGGTTCTTTTTTTTTCTTTTCTTTTTCTTTTTTTTTTTGTGTGTGTGCGGGTTTTGTGTTATTATTGAGGCTTGCTGGCAAGAGTGCCGAAGTGTGAGCAGTCGTGGACAGCAGAAACATCTTGTGAGGGAGAAGATAATTGGAGTCTCTGGCGTGTGTGTGTCTGACAGAGCCGCTCCTCCCCCGCGATCTGCGGCTTGTGTGTGCCGAGATCCGGGTGAGATCCCGCGGAAGGGGCGGGGGGGGAGGGCCGGGGCCGGCCGGTGGCCGGGTGCTGTGGTGGACCCTTCCCAGTGAGTCCGAGGTCGGGGGGAAGCCGGAGCAACACCCGGCCCGGGGAGGGCTGCCCACAGCTCCCCAGGAGGAGCAAGGCGACCAAACCCGGCCGGCGTGGCGCTTCGGGGTGCCCCGGGGATGCCCTTAGCCGTGACGGGGATGCCGCTTCCCCTCTCACAGACGGCTCTGTAAAAAACGTCGCTTTTTATAAAGAAATAAAAGAGCGAAAAGAACGCACTTTCTTAATCCCCTTCCCGGGAGCAGGTTTCGCACTGCTCTCGCCTATCAGGAGGGCTGAGGATGCTGTCTGGGCCGGGCCGCGCCGGGCTCCCGCTTTCGGCACCCGACTGGCAGCCCGCACCTCTTTCTAGCGCCCGAGATGCGGAGGAAGCCCCGCTTCCCCCGGATCTGGCAGTGGGACCGGCTCCGTACGCCCCGCCGGACACGCCGCTCGCCGTGGGCCGTCGTTCCCTTCCTCTGGCACCTCGTCCTACCCCTCAAAGTGTCCTCATGAAGAAGGGAGGCCCCTTCCTGCTGCCCGTGGGCCGTCCCGCCCCGTCTGTCGGAGTGGCGAGAGAGCCGGGCTCAGTTTGCATCCGCGACCCTTCTACAAGGGGTTGAGCTACAGCCCCTTCGCTTGGGGGAAGGTCCCCAGCTCCCCGCTAGCATTTCCCGGAGCGGCGACTTAACGCGACGGGGGTTGCATTTTTTTTATTATTATTATTTATCTTTAACCTGAAACTCTCCCAAAATCTCTTTAACAAATTCCGTCATGATCTTCCCCCGCTGCCACGATCGCCGCGCATTCTTTCCCGCACCTCACCCGGCCCAAACCATCAAAACGCTACTTCTGCCGCTTAAAAATGCACACCCCGAGAAACTCTGAAATCGCCCCCGTCCCTCCAGCGGGAACACGGGGCCCGGCAGCCCTCCGGTCCCGACCCTCTCCTCGGGGAGCGCGGAGCATCGCAGCCCAAATAATGAATCCCGAAAGCCAAGAGCGAGAGGTCGCCTCCTGTTCCTGCGCTGAGCGGCGAGCTGTGCTCGTCCTCGCCTCCCACCATTTAACCACTCAATTAAGCGGAGAAAGGTGAACTCCCCATTACGCCGTCCCCAGGCATTTTGGTGCCTCGCTCGTTCCCCTCTTCATTGGCAAACCCTGGCCGAGCAGCACGCACACGCACGGCCGGCTCAATCTCCTTTCTCCGCTAGAATAATATTGTTCCTAACGACGTGGCCAGAATAGACACTTGGATATTAAAAGTGAGGGAGGGGGGGAGATGAGAAGCGAATATTTAGCGTAATCCAAGTGCTTGATTATCCATATTCTGATCAAAAAGAGTTTCTGAGGCCTGCTGGGAGTGATTAGATTAATGTAATGCGGTTTGAAGGGTCTGTGTTTTCTCTCTTAATTTGGGTCATTACTCGGAAAGCAAGCGTGAGATCATTTCATCTGCATGCAGGGAAAGATAGTCATTCAGGAGAGGCTTAAACACTCCGTAATGAATCGACCCCGGAGAGCGGCGCTGGGAAACTCCGAGCCGCCCTTCGCGTTGCCGGCCGGGGGTCCCGCACCGGCGCTGCCCCTTTCCCGGCGTGGGGGGCGGGCAACAGCCCTCTGAAGCCGCCCGGTTCCCTCCCGCCCTCGTTTTGTTTCTTCCGAGGCGCTCGACGGGCCCTAGAGCGGCAGGGCCCGGCTCCCCGCCGCCGGCCCGGCTCCCCAAGCTCCCGCAAATCCGCCTTTACACGGGGAAAGGTACATTTATCGCCGTTCAGGCCGGTCCTCGCTCGGACTGGGGCCGAGGTGGGAAATGAGACACTTGCGAAGGGCCGGTTTATTGTCCCATGATAGATAGATATAGATATATATATATTCCTCACTTATTCGAGCGTACATTTAAAATGGAGATTTACAGACACGTATAAAGAGCGCTGTCCTGGCGGGGGGCGGCCAGCCCGGCCCCTCCTGGCCCGCTCCGGTGGCGCAACGCGCCGTTAAATAAGATTCCTCTTATATACAACTGCGGCTCGGGATCGCTTGCTACCGGCGGCTGAGCTCGCTGGGGAAAAGACAGAGAAGCAAAGGCTGGTTTGGATAAATAGTGCTGGCTGGAGCAGGTCCGAGTTCGGGGCGGGGGTGTGGGGGGGTGCTAGGCCGGGCCCTTAGCTCTGCCCGCTGCGCCCAGGGTCCCGCGGCGGCGGCGGCGGAGCGCTGGAGACGCTGTCGTGCAACTTTCGGACGTGCTTCTTTAAATCAAAGTTTCTGCAAAATCCTTTCCCGCAAGTGACGCACGTAAAGGGCTTCTTGTCGTTGTGGGTGTGCATGTGGAAAGTCAAGTTATAGATCTGGTGGAAGGCTTTGTTGCAAATCGTGCACTTGTACTGCTTCTCTCCGCTGTGGGTCAGCTTGTGGTTCTTGTAGTTACCTGCGAGAGAGGAAGAAGGTGGAAAAGGGGGTTACCCGAGGGTACAGAGTGCACAGGTA
>VXBJ01000825.1:532937-608056 GCA_013400055.1 Nycticryphes semicollaris
AGACCCCTATATATATATAATTTTTTTTAAATTTTATTTATTTTTTTCCGCCTCCCTAGCACGCCTAAGAAAGTTTGGAGGAATTCGGGGGTTTTGTGCGGTGCTGACAAAGCCGCGCCTCCTCTCCCCGCCGGGGCAGCTCGCTGGAGGCTGTTTGCAGACAGGCTTTTTCACCTGCGAACCACAACAGGCTCCAGAAACAAACTTTGAAAGCGGCGGCCTCCCCGGGAGCTGCCGGCAGGCGGAGGAGAGAGCCCTGCCCCGGAGGGACACCTCTCCTCGGGCGACGATGCGTGTGTGTGTGCGTTTTCTCCTGGTGCATCAAGTGTTGGCGTCTCCCCAGCCCTGCCCGCTCCATCCATCGCGCCTGGATCTGATGGGTCAGCACACAAGGTGGAGGGTGGTGAAACCGTCCTGCTTTTTGGGAGAGAGCGTGGGACAGGGCCGCAGGGAGCCACACGCACCGTCACAAGCCGCCTGCGGTGGCTGGGTTGCGGGAGAGCCCGGCTGAGCCCCGGGGTGCCGAGCCAAGCCGCGCTGCCCGCCCAGCCCGCGCCTCCGCCGGGCAGCGAGCAGGCGGCGGCTGGGCTCTACCCGCTCCCGGGGCTCGCCGGCTTTAGCAAAGTATTTAATTAGCCTCCACAAACTTCTTTTCCTCGCCTGCAGATTATACTGAGTGGAGGGTTGGGAACTATTTTACACCTTGCCACTCACATGTTAATTAATCTCTATCTAACCCTAATTGCAGTTTATTCAAGCACCGCTCAACAGCTCACCCACACAATAAACACTGGGGCTGCTTTTATCCATATTACTCCCCGCTCACACGTTGAGTAATTAACTCCAGTACCAACTAATAGTGCAAACAAATATTTTCTGTAAACGAGATGATTTCGGGCAGGATAAAAGAGGGCTGCGGAGCCGGGGCCGGGAGCTCACTGCCAGCTTCCCCGCGCCGCCCTCGTCCCTGCTGGGGTGTTTGCTGGGACGGGTCTCTTGTCTCCTTCCCTCCCTGGCTGAGGGGACGGCTGCCGGCTCGCCGCTCCGCACCCACGGGTCCCGCAGGCCCTGAGGCTCCCGGGGGCGAGGAGCGGCGGCGGGGACCCCGTGCAGCAGCCCCGGGACTCTAAGAGGCGCCCGCGGAGCCTGAGGCCGGGTACCGGCTCCCGGCCTTGGCCGTGCCGCTGCTTCCCGGCCGGCGAGGAGCCGGGGCACCGCACGCCTTGTGCATCAATGCTTTGGGATCCCAGCTAAGACCCGGGCATCGGAGCTCAGTATTTTAATTGAAATCGCAGGTTTAAGCACAGCTGGAGGCTGTCTCTATCGATTCGACTTCTGCTGTTCCGGCAAGCATATTACAAATGACTGACTTTGAGACAGCTGCCCTCGCCACGCCGCCCTGCCCACCGCCGTGCCTTCGTCCTCAACGGGGCTGGCGGGTTTTGGCGGGGGGTCGAGGTGGCCTAGAACGGCTTTGGAAGAGGAGGCAGGAGCGGCTGCACGTCGGGTGGGCTGCGGGGGTCCCGGCTCGGCGCCGCTTTTTGCCTTTCCCGTGGAGGCTGTTCTCCCGTGGGCTTTTAATCCTTCACCCACACCTCACCTCCCCCGTCCTACCCCCGGCGTTTGGAGAGGAGAAATGGTTTACGGATTTTTCCCTGGAAGGCGCACGCCGCAAAGCCTCTCGCAACGCCGACGCGATCGCTCTTACGGGTATTTTTGCGCAGCTGTCCTCCTAGAAAAACGACTGCGGTCCCGGGACAGCCGGGACGGCCTGTGCCTCCCCGCCAACACGCCGGGCTCGCCACGGGGCTCCTCTAACGCCTCTTTTCATCCCTTGGTCCCGTACGCGCCCGGCGGCCCCCGCCCCAAACGCTCCCCGGCCGCTGACATCGAAAACGGGTGGGGGTTTCCCTTTCGCCCCCCGACAAGCGGACCCACTCGGCGAGGGGTTCCCGGGGGTGCGTCCCCAGTGGGCCCCGGCCGGACGGGGAGCGCAGGGCCCCGCAGGCCCGGCCCGGCCCGGCTCCCCGCTTGCCTCGGGCCGCCCGCACCGGGGTAGTCGGCGCTGAGCATTTATGGTCCACTGGGAGATAACTTAGGATCCTCCTAGTTATTTAACTTGGCAGTTGCTTAAACTCCACAGTGGAAGCTGCCGAAAGTTGTTAGCATTATACTTCGATCTCTCTGAAATGGTGGCTTTGATTTATTTCTATGCTGCTTTGCTTTTTTATGTTTGGGGGGTTTGTGTTTTGGTTTTGGTTTGGTTTGTTGTTTTTTTTTAGTTGTTGTTGGGTTTTTTAAATATTTTTTTTTCTTTCGTTAATAGCAGAAGGTGATGGACGACCAGGCAAGCCACCAGTGCAGGCAATTAGGAAGGAGGTGCCTTTTGTAAGCTGGGGGACAGCTTCTTGATGTGGCTGGTGCAAGGTGCAGTGGTGGGGCCCAGGGTCGGGCTGGAAGGAGAGCTGGGCTGTGGTGCTGCCTGGGCCCGGGGCTTGCCATGCTGGATTTGGGTCTGGCTTGGCAAAAGTCAGCAGTTATGCTCTCAGAGCGCTGCCTGGGGATAGCCCCAAGGTGTTTGGCCAAAGTTTGGTTTGTAGTGGTGAGACAGACACTTTTTGGACAAATTAGCAAGCGATAAATGGGTAAAAATAAGGATAGCAAAGTTTGGGGCTGGGGTGAAGAGTGTGTTGTTACCTTCCTGTTGCCCCTGAACCATGGTACCTGAAACTGTGGTACCTCATGTAATGGGAGGAGTACTAGGCGTACTCTTGCCTTGGCCTTCACAGGCCATCCCTCTCATCCTGCAGGGCCCTTAGGTGGGATGACCCCACTGCTGTGTCATCCAAAGGAGACTGCCATGACTGCGCCTGAGGCAGGGGCAGTGTAAGACAAGGCCACCTTGGTTGCAGCAGAGGTGTTGAGTCCCTCCAGCTATTTTTGCTGCCCATTCACTGCGTTTTGCACACATACATGTAGGCATATATGAATGTATGTAGGCATATCATTTTAATTTATTTTATTTAGATTTTTTTTTGGTCATAACAAAACACTACTGGGGAGTGAGGTTTTTGGAGAACTGCATGGGTCCCAGAGCAAATGTGGTTAGTGAAATTTTGGAAGTGCACTGGTCCAGAGTGCCTGCGTGGCTGC
This sequence comes from Nycticryphes semicollaris, assembly GCA_013400055.1. Lineage (NCBI taxonomy): Eukaryota > Metazoa > Chordata > Aves > Charadriiformes > Rostratulidae > Nycticryphes > Nycticryphes semicollaris. The sequence continues at coordinate 536,091 of VXBJ01000825.1, forward strand.
GCTGGTTGACTTTGTCAGTGATGGGAGGGGTGATGTCGACATTTTTGAACCCGAGTCTAATTTTAAGAGCTGGTATCTGACGTGCTCCTAAAACTGTTTGAAATCTAGCCCCACTGCAGAGCAACCGGCAGGGCACTGTGGCAGGAGCTGCACAGAGTGCCTCGATGGCAATCAAACTGGCTTATGTAATTCTAAAAATGGCAACTCCTCACTTGCCACATCTTTCTGTCTATGCGGAGAGTCCTGCAGAGCTGCCAAACAGAAGCAATTGAATGAACTCTTTTCTCGGCTCATTCCTCCTTCCGCAGCTCGGAGAAAGTGAGCCAGAGCCTATTCTAGTTTGCCTGTCAACAGGAATGGTAACTAACGGCTCAATCCCAGCCAGGCTTTATGCCCCAAAAACACTGCCTGCCTGTGAGGAGTGGAGAGAGACATCATGGGTGATGTCTAGTTCCTGGTGCGAGACCAGTCTGCCCCAGGAAGACAGTTGAGAAGTTGGCGGAGTCCACACCGTGTCCGAAGCCAAGCTGGCCACTAGGGCAAGCAAGAAAGAATGTTGAAGGCATGCTGTTCTCCATCCTTCTTGTCGGAAACAGTCCTTCTCTGTGTTGCAGGAGTGGAGCTGGAGATCATTTCTGAATGTTGAAACTGAAATATGTCCCTTCCTAATGTTTTGAAATGTTGTACTTCTTCACTTTGAAAGAGTGGGAGCTTTAAAATTTTTCTGGGTTTGTGTGTGTTTTTTTTTTTTTCCCCCTTATTTATTTTCTATTTCAGAGAAAAGGTGGGAGGAAGTAGAGAAGGAGAATATAATGGGGGGATGGCCTTGTTCTCACTTTCCTACTGAAAACGTTTCAGAAAAAGGAGCAAAAAGCAGTGAAAATGGGTAGAAGCCCACTTCAGTTTTGTGTTCCTGTTCCTTCCCTTTTTTGCTTCAAAGAAGGATGGCCAAAAAATAAGTGGGACAAACCCCACGTGTTTTGAATTCTTCTCCCCTTAATGAGAGAGAAATATCTAATTTTCAAAGTTACTTGCTTTTTCACTGGAAAAAAAAAACAAATACAATAACAATCTTTCCAAAGCCATTCTTTCCACCCTCTTTTTATAACTCACTCCCCAGCCAGTGTTGACCAATCTTCTGTTATGTTGTTCAACATGTGTATGTGCCCTTGTTCGAACTGGTGTCACAGGTGTCCCCATCTGCTGCAGAGCAGGACTCCACGGGCTGCGAGGTACCAAGGTGACAGAAGACGACAGCATGTTACCTCCTTCCTCCAGACCACATGAGACCTGTTGGGCTGGTGCATCTTTGTCCCTGGTCGTGGTCGCTGAGTTGGAGAGAGCGGGGCAGGACTTCTAGGTTGACCGGTGAATCGGCTGCTTTACTGCTTGGGCACAAGAGAAGTGCTAGTTCCACCCCAGAAGACAGGATCTAGAAGAACCACGAAAAATCCCCTGAACAGTTAGAGCCCAAACTAAAAATCCAGACCTTGTTATTGCAGGAAAAATCTTCAATGCACGACCTAAGTATTCCCTGAATGTTCAAGAACACCCACAAATTCTGTAAAAATAGCTGATAATTTATTTATTTGATTTAATTATGAGCCTAGCTTGTGATTTTGGGGTGGGGGCGGGGGCAGGGCTGGAGTTGGTACTGCTGAAAACCCAATTTAGAGAAAAGCCCAGGCGAGTCATCAGCTCTGGGGAGCAGGGGAGCTGCTTAGGCTCTTCTTTGCCAAAGGCAGAGCATTGCAGAACCCATTAAGGTCTCTGAGACCTCTTGGGTGAGGAGGTCCCTACCTGGGGGAGCTATGGGCCTTTGGCTCTGCAGTCTGTGGCTGAGGCTGGTGTCAGTGTGCGTTGGAGGGACTAGCTTACCTCTTCCTGCTTACACACCTGGGTTGACCAAGGGTAGATCTACTGTGGTGAGCATTAGCTGCCCATTGGCGGCTCATCCTTTCCATCCCCATTGGGCTGTGCTACTGGGTGACCCCCAGTACTGGTGAATATGTCTCTGGGATGTGTCTCTGGGACGTGTCTCTGTCCCTTACATGGGCATCCAGATGGGCTTGGAGACTGCCACGTGCTCTGAAGTACTGATGTACTTCGCAAAACCAAACCTGCCATCTTTGCTGGTTTAGCTGGATAGCAAAAACCTCTTCCCTGTCATCAGAGTTCTCCCCCACATTCACTTCAAACCTTTAAGCTATTCCTCTCCTCCTTCCTCTCCTCCAGTGCATGCCTCTCCTCTCCAGCTGACAGCCTGGGACAGCCCCCCGAGACTGGCTGCTTGTGGAGCTTTCTCTGCTGAACGCAGTCCTAAACGGTGTGGCCTTTGTTTCCTCCCCCCGCCCCCCAGCTGTCGTATCCTCCAGGATCTGCAACAAGTCCTCATTTTACAGACCCCCATCTTGTCAGTCCCCAATCTGATCTGACCACCTGGTTTGTTTTTGAATCGAGCACTTGAGTCATAACATTTCTGTTTATTTCAACAACTGTATTCCTTGCATAGGAAATGAGCCAAGATGGTCTAAGGCGGGGAGAGCGAAGCATGTCGTGGTTGTAATTGCTTTTGCTCTCCCAATATCAAATTTTACAGTATAATCAAAATCTTATTTTTGTACTACTGGACTCTGTTATTGACTTAATCTTCTTAAGTGCTCCTATTATTCCAGCGATTTCATCGTTGCATGTTGATTTTAATCTTTTGATCTCCATATTAGCTACTGCCTGCAACTAATTTGTTGCTCAGTGTTTTTCTTTGTTTTGACCTGTGAGGCATTTTCCTCATGGCACACAACTCTGCTGGCAGATTGCATATAATCTCTGCACTTTTTTTCTCCCATATTTTGCATAGTTACAACAAATGCAGATTTACAACTTGAAATGGAATGTGCATCTTGTAGAAAATACCACTTCAGGTTTTGCTCAGGAGCCTAGATGTGCTTGAAGAAAGGAAATAGGGCTCCATAAAGCTCACTGGAGAGAGGTGTCACATCGGCTTTTTAGTCCAGCAAGTTCTGAATGTAACTTAGATTATATGCAGCCAGGGATCAAAGAGTTTCTGAAAGCGTTGCTAGACTTAAGATGAAGAAGGCTGGGTTTTGTGAAGGCTCTCTCCTAGCTGGACTTAGCGTGACGCAGTGGTGGCTCTGTCGGATCGTGACACCACGGAGCAGGCTTTTGAACAAATACTGGAGGTGGTGGCGGTAGGGCAGAGTTGTGAACTTCACAGGCTTGGTGCAGAAGTGAAATATGGCTCAGCTGCAGTTTGGTTGGCCGTTAGGTGAGTGATTTTTCACTTGGTAGTTGATGGCTTAACCTGGGCTGATTTACGGGGCACTTTGTTTGCTTGAGCTTTTTCTTCTAGAGCTTCGAGAAGTATTTTTCGCCTTAGGTTTGCTGTGACTTTTTTAAAAAAGAACACAGCCTGAGCATTGACAAAATCATCCTTGCTTTGCTGCGTGCCTGTTTATGCTTCTGAACACAAATTGTCTTCTAATATTTTTGACGTTTTGGTCACTAGAGAGGCAGAAAAGCAATTTCTAAGATGCCTATGGGCCAGGAGACATGCATTACAGCAGAGGGGAAAGAATCTGTTAGTTGCTGAAATATAAAACAAATTGGATGAACAGCTGCTGACACTTGTCAGTCAAATAGTTGAGAGCATTTTCAGTCTCCATGCCACATGCTTTAAGTAAGTCTGTCAAAAAAAGGATATTTTCGCTGGACTTCCCTGTAAATATGAGAGAAGTTTTGGCCTGATCTATCATTTAAAATTTTGCTGGCAGAGGAATGAAATTCTCCTCTTTCCCCAAAACTGATTGACATAACTGTACTGGCAGATTCTTCATCTAGGTGCAGTTGTACTGGCAGAAAGTCCTTTGACTGTTGGAGCTCATTCCGTTCCAGCAATGGGTTGAATCAAAACCTTTGCGTTCCTTGGCTGGGTTTGCCAGAGTGCTCCCATCCATCAGCAAGCCCTTTTAGATGCTGCCTGCCTGAGGTGTAGCTTTGCTCTGCGGGAGCCTTGAGTCCTGTCCGATGCACAGTCTGTGACCAGGAGGTCTTTAAACCCAGACTTATGTTTTTCAGACAAAACCAACCTATTTTGGGTTCAGCATTTCTGCAGGACTAACCCGAGCTGGCAGTTCTCACTCCTGCTGCCATGGTGCAGCACCCAAGTAGGAGAGGGTTGGGCTGCCAGCACCCACGTAACCACGTGCAGGGTTAAAGGCAGTGGGGATCAGGGTACAATGGGCTCCTTTGCTCCACCACAGGAGGCGGGCTCTGGAGTGGGAGGTTAAATCCTGGTTTGTAGCATCGCTCCTTCCGACGTTGTTCTCCCCACTCACACTAAATTCTGTACCTTGAAGCTCATAATTTGGGGCCAAACTCCTTAAAAGAAGTTAGCTGGCTAATGCTTCCTTGTTCTGAATGTGTGGTCAAGCCTGACGTACTCTCCGTGTTGCTACAGGGTCTCTGAGGTGCTTTACCGGGGTTTGAGGACCTGTGAAAAGCTGTCACAGGCTACGGGGTCATTGCTGATGACAGAGGAACTCAGGCAAGAGTGTCCATCACTGCCATTTTGAGGAGGCACCTATGTGTGTTAGTGATGCACAGCCAAGGATCTTTTCCCGAAGGATGCGCCCACTCTCTTTCATTCAAAAAACTGAGCAGGGCTCACTGTTTTGAAAGGTGGCAGGTGGAAGTGGGCTGTGTTTTTATCCAATAAATATTTCATGTTAAAAAAAAAAAAAAGGAAAGAGGGAGCCAGTTCCAGAGTTCCAGAGCAGAATCAAGCTGTTTCTCCAGCTCTGCTCTGCTTTAACTGGGATGAGAGCTACAAATGTGGGTCTCTCCCAGCGCTCTGTGCTTCCAGTTTGGTGACCACCCCAGGTAAGGCTTTCTCAGTGCTTCCTCTTGGAGCTGCTGCCCTTCATATTTGGGACAGCTGAAGGAGAGGATGAATAGGGCGTGAGCTTTCAAAACTTGTCTGTCCTAGTGCATCAAATGGCTTATCAAGATGTAAATGGTGAAAAACGTGTGTGCCTACTACGCATTCCTACAGACCCTGCTAATGCCGCTGTTTCAAGGGAGGTGGTGTACACAGCTCACCATGGGTAGGTGGGTGGTGAATGTGTAGGGCATGGACATCTAGATGGAGATGGAAAGCACCTCTGCCACACATAGAAAGGACCCAAAAATCCATCATTACAGGTGAATGTGCTCCAGGCTTCATCACTATCCCAGCCCCATTTGGGACTCAATGGGGGTTTCACAGGCTGTTCCCGAAGGTCCCCTCCTCCTCCCATAAGTTCAGGGAGTGTCCAATGGCTCTTGGGCACTGGAAAATGGTTTAGCAGCTCATTATGTCAGGAATGACTTTTCTCCAACAACTGCCCATCTTTTATTTGTGGGTTCAGAACATTTGTCCTTATTCCCCAAGGTGGCAACAGGTTGCTGTGCTTGTGGGAGCGAAGGACATCTGCTCTTCTGTTTCTCTCTCAAATGACTGAAACTCAGGTTAGCAGGAGTCCTTTTGGGTTTGAATTGGCTGCTGGGAGGCAGTGACTGCAAAACCTCTCAGAAAACTCCCAACCCAACATGCTTTCCATCAAACCAGACTTTCAGTGGAAGGTTAAGTGTCGGGTAGGGCTGATGCTCACGTAACAACAGGGGCTGTCCCAGAGCGGACCATCAATTAGACATCCAAAGACAGATCATTGGATGCAGGCAGCAGATAATGGTGGAAAAAATCAGCAGAGGTGACAGCAGAAGTGCCCTTTCACCTGGGAAGTAGTAAGTCTGGTCCCACCCTGAGCTTTGGGAGCAAATCAGGAAACCATCTTCTTAATTAATAAACTGTAAAAACACCCATGAGAAAAGAAAATGCCTTTATTCTGAGAGGTGGGGGCTCTTACATCTCAGCTTGTAATTTATTGGGTTTTTTCTAAGGCAGACATAAAAAGACTCCATAATTTATTCTTAGGACATCTGAATAGTTATTTATTGAGAAGCCACAGTTCTCACACTTTTACAACTGTCGGCTTGTATAAGGCAAAAAAAGCAAGATGGATCACTATTTTACACAGAAAATAAAAGCTCTGGAGGGGGGACTGATGGACATGCAGTTACTGGTCAAAATGCAATGTACATGACATATATAAAAACGATTGTGAAACAGAGGAGTTGTAAATTATGGTTACAATCTACTGAAATAAATATTCAATATGTTTTATAAACACATTTGTATAGTCTAAGATTGTAATTAAAGTTGTCTTTGTACATACACGGTTATTTGAAATTTAAACAAAAATGTAACACTTAGAGGAGCAAATGTCAACATAAAACAACTGCTTTGGACTTGTAATGTGGCATGATATATCCATAATGATAGGATTAATCTGGTGTGGCAATTAGAATGACTAATCCTTTGGGATGTAGCCTCTATGGAGTTAACTGCATATTGAAGGGAAGAGCCTGGTACATTAACAAGGATGCAGAGTGAGTCAAATGGCTGTCTGGGTTTGTTTGTTTTCTGGTTTTTAAATGAACAGAGAGAACAAAAAAATCAATCATTTGTAGTTTCCTCATTCTTCTTTTAAAAACAAAGCTGAGTGGGTTTTTTTTATTATTATTATTATTAATTTTAAGCAGTTGGCATCCACAGAAGAGAAACAAAGAAATGAAAGGACTCGATTCACTCATCTTCACAACAATTTACCATCAATGTATATACAGTACATTAATGAAGCATTGTTTAAACTTTAATTATAACAGGGACACACCTAGCATGTTTTCTATGTTTTCCATTAACAGTATTAAACAATGGTGCTCCATATTGCTTATGAACATAGAGATATGAAATTAGGAAACCGATGAATCAAAGAGAGGTGCTAATCTTATTACCACACAGCTAACATGGCATTTGTATTGGTAAACTTCTCATGGGCATTTAGAGCTGACATAAAAATTCCTAATGTGGCTAACTGAGTTACAGACGAGGTACATGCACAGATACCAGGCGACCCCCCAGCTGGTCCTCCAGGCCAGCTTCCCTAGTCGTCCTCTTCATCTTCCTCATCGCTGTCCTTCATGGTGATCCCCTGGAGCCCTCCGCCTTCGCTGACCGACGCCGTGGCCTCCTCTACCGTCAGCCGGTTCCGGATGGTCTCGTAGGTTTTGCTGTTTAAGGTGGAGTCCAGAACACCTTGCAATCGGAAATCCCGGTATGTTTTCTAAAGTGGGGAGAGGCACGGAGGGAGGAAGAGACAGCACAAAGGTCAGGGCCAACATCAGCAGACCCTCAGGAGTCATCTCATGCCCCTATTTCCCTGGGGTTTGGGGCCACTAATGGAAGAGGCTGGAACACCAGGAAAATCACAGCCCTTCAGGTGTTTTGCATTGCCCCGGGCAGCACAGAGGCCACAGCAGGGGTGTCCCTGCTGGCTACCGCTTTGCTGTGGCACAGGTCCCTTTAGGGTGCCTTGAGCAAGAAATCACAGCTCTGTGACTCCAGCGCTTCCGGGGGTGGCCGGGCTGTGTGGCTGCTAAAAGCTTCGAGGCTGGGATGTAGCGGGGACTGCTCAGGGGAGCTTTGCATACGGGAGGCTGGGGTCTAAAAAGACACTGAAGCAACAAAGAGGGGCTCTCCAGCTGACTCCCCTTGCTTCTGGGTGCCTTCGTCTGCCTGGAACAGTAGTTTTTTGGTTGGTTTTTTTTCACCCAGCAGAATGCTTATCACTCATAACTGCAGACGTGATTACACGTTCCCAGAATGCTCTGTATGAAATGATCCTACCTACAGTACTGGGATTAAGGGAACTAAGTCCAGGATACCAGGGAAAATTGTTGATGTATGAACATAAGCACATGGCACGTGTTTCTTAAGTCTCTCCTTCTTCAACTGATTCTGAAACCAGGGCTGTATTTCCATAGTTAGCTATATATTGTTATTACAATCAATATCTTTCATTGGAATTTATGTTTAAAAACATAACAACTGTGAGATAAAACTCTGGCCTTCTAGTTCATTCCATTCTGCTCCGTGCTCTGCGTGGCACTATTTGCTGTTCTGCTATTTCAGAAAGTCCTTGGATTTGTTGTACTTGCTTCTGAGTGTAATATTGGTATAAATAAAGCACAAGGAAGAAAGCTTTCCTCAGCTAGCTGACAAGTAGAAATAATTTGTCTGTGCCTGTTGTTTTCGCTTATGAAAAGCACATTTAATACATTTCAGTTTTAATTTATTCATGCCTTCAATGTGTTCACTGCACACAAGACCATAAACATTATAAAATACTAGACCAAAAAGCATTAGATAGAACCTAAAATGATCAAAAATATATTTACCCCCTTCTGTGATCTTATTATTTCATGTAAACCACTGCGATTTCACACTGAAATAATTATCATTAGTCCAAGGCACGCACACACACACACATATACACATACACGTGCACTCAAGGAAAAAAAACGTTACTTTCGGGGTATGTTATCTCACCTTTGTCATCTCTTAGAGTTGATTATATACACCCATTGTAAAAGAAACAACTTCAATTAACTATGAGAACAATCCTCATTTGTATTCTGACAATAATCACAAGCCATAGCTGGGCTTAAAGGTCTCTAGTAAAACAGTGTTAAAAACTTTTGGTTTGATTTAACCCATTTTAGCACTGGAGTTTGTCGTCACGCTCAACGTGTGTGTCCACGAAAAGGCTAATTTTGGTGAGCTTACCGTTTGGGCTGGGGCAAATAGCAAAAGTCTCCCTTTTTTTTCACGCCAGCAGCCACTTTGTTCATATTTGCACACCTGGATTTTGCATCTATACGCATTTCAAGTTCCTGTTTATCCTTTGCTACATGCCATACCCAGAAGTATCGTAATTCTTTTAAGAACTTAATGAACGGCTTCATTTATTTGCTGGTGACAGTTGGCCGAAGAGAACACGCTGCGCACACGCGCAGGCAACACACACACACACACACACACTCCTTCCGACAGCGAGGTGGTCCCGAAAACACACCAGGCAATTACCTTGACTATCCTAATGAGAGTTTTCAGTTGGTAAATGTGAAGCTGCAGGTCCATGCGGTCCGTCAGCCAGGTGCAGACAACATTCATCGAGCTGGTGTACCATTGCTGCAAGAGAGACAGGACTTCTCCAGCAACCAGGCTGGGGCCACCCAGCCTGGAACATCCTGTAACATCCAGTAACCCATCCAGTAACACAGGCTGCTCCCAGCACCACCCCGTCCCGCCAGCCAGCCCCCCTTCCTGGGACGTGACAGACTTAGAGGGGAGACAGGCACCAGCTTTTACACAGAGTTTCCATGCACAAGCTTTTAAATTTTAATAATAAGAACAACATACTTATTAGGAGAAGTACCGAGCCACCAGCAAGGGTTCTGTAATCTGATGTTGCCAAAACCCTGATGTTTGGGCCAAACCCATTTTTAACCCGTTCCCACCCCTTCTGTGAGAGCACAATCCTGCCTTTAAGTGTGTCAGGCCCACACCCGAGCTACTTACCGTCTTGAAATTCAAACATAACCAGCCGCGGGGCGAGCCTGGTTCCCTGACGGCCAGCGGAGGGGAGGCTGATGCGGGACAAGGTTTGTCTGCGGGTGAGGATGCTGGTGTGAGCACCTACAGGTGCCTGCCCAGGCTGGGCGGGAAATGCTTTGGTTTCACTCTCACAATTAGGAAAGAGGGAAAAGCAGCTTGTTTCAAGCTGCTTGAACTCACAGGGCCCCCCCCTCCAGGGGCTGAAATTTTGCTGCTGGGCTGTGAAAAAGGCTTGCAGCTGCGTGGCAGCAGCCTGCCGGCCCTGCAGTGCAGGAAGCCCCCGGTGGGCTGCGGATCAGCGCCCTGCTCACGCAGGGCTGGCATGGCACGTCTGACGCCACGCAGACGAGCAGCCAGCCCTCCAGAGAAGGAAATGCTGGGATGCGGCTTTAGGAGTGTGTGTGTATGTGTGTGTGTGTGTGTGTGTGTGTGGAGAGGATCACAAAAAAAACCCCCCCACCTCCCCACGGCGCTCAGCACAAGGGTTGATTACAAAATGGTCTGCGTACAGAAAGCCATCACGCCTCTGCACACCCTTCTCTCCTACACACAGATCAAGCCCTACCCTGCAGACCAGCTGCAATTCATCTAGAACCCGTTAAACAGGAAAAAAAAAGAACCCCACTGCACCAGTTTATTAAAAAAGTCCCATTCAAGGGCCATCCAGGTTAGTTTGAAATGCAGCTCCCTCCCAGTCTGAATTGGGTGTTGCTGCCTCCCTTCCCTGCACCTTCGGGCGCGGGTCTGACGCAGAAACACGCTCGCATCCCTCTCCTGTCTGAAACTGCCGGTGAATGAAGACAATGGAACATCCTGCAATTGCAAAACCGAGGCCGGTGACTTGTTACCCACTGCCAGACGTGTGTCCCCGACACCAGAAGCTGTCACTGGGTAGGGTTTAAGCTGGCAGCGTCAGGACCCGCAGGCACCGCTGGCCTGGAGCACCCACAAGGCAAGTGTGTGAGCTGGCACGAGGCTGACCGGAGCAGAGAATTGAGTCCAAGCTAAACCAGTCCAGCGGGACAAAAATGTGGGCTCAACACAACGTTGTTGAACCCAGAGCAGATGGCAGAGGTTAGTCATGCATGTTAGACCTTTTTTCCCCCCCACTTCAATGAAGACAGACGTTCCTGTACTTCTATTTCTACACCACCACTTAGTAAAACAGAGGAAGTAAAGGGATGGAAGAGTCACCAAAGAAACAGCACGTGATGATCACTTGCTTGATGCCTATACCTTGTGCAACTTGTGGCAGAGATTCCTGCTGACCCATCATCTCCAAGATGGAGACCTAGCAGGAGCTGAGAGCTTGAATGAAACTAATTCAGTTAGGGAAGCAGGACCTTTCTCCATAACAGAAATCAAGCTCAGATACTTTTTGCTGTCACCTGCAGTCCTGATGTCAGATTGGGGCTGAATTGTGAGTGAACCCTGGTTAGCTGCTGTAGGCTTGACCAAAAGAATAGATGTGAAGGTCTGGTGGGTCTTTATACCTTCCAATCCCTCAGACTAGTCTGAGAGGTGAGAGCATCCCTGGATATCCCCCAGAGAGCCCTGGCTGCCCGTGGGTGCTGGGAAAATCTCTCTGGACACACAGCATACAGCTGGGGGGTGGCACAATGTGACTGCTGTCACCGAGTTATCTGGCTGGGTTCCTTCGAAATGCTAGGGGCCCACACGGGCCAGAGAGAAGTCATTAATGTTTATAACGTAACTGTCCTGCAATCAACATGGTCATGCTCTCCAGGGACATTAGCTGTGACCCAGGGCTGGGCTGGCACAGGGATGCCCAGGTCACCCAAATGCCTCCTTCCACCACCTCTTTAAACCCACAGAAGAGTGCAGTGACGGTATGTTACAATGCAGGCCCTCTCCCTTCCACTGCTGCCTCTCATTTTCCACACAATGATCTGCCAGGTGTTTGTCACTTCTAAATGAGAGAAGTCCCTGGCGGGGGCAGGTCCTGCCATTTCTGTTTGTCCTGTGCCACACACTCCTGCACGGCTGTAAGGATCCCAAACAGAAGTGACAACCACTGCCTGGAAGTTACCAACAGGGTGACTTTGCTGCTGGGAGACCTTCAGATTAGCTAAATTGAACATTTTACTGTGTTTCTGGTAGGCACTCCAACACGCTGGATTCTGGGGAGACACCAACTCCTCCGAGCCAAATACAATTTGTACCCCTCTCCTCTGGAGCACTGTCCAAGAAGGGCTCAGCCAGGCGTACTGCTCGGCGGCATGAAAGGAGCTCTCTCTCTCTCTCTCAAAGCCAAGTTACTCCCAAGACTTTCTGCTTTATGAGGGGAAAAAAAAAAAAAAAAAAGACAAAGTCAAATTCATTGATCTTGATACACAAAACCGTCACGTCACTTCATAGAGCACACACCAACTGCTGAATTTAAGCCCTGCATATTCATAAAAATAAGTTAGCCCATAAATTAAACGTTCCCTTTAGCTATCACTAGTGTTGATGTGCTATAAGACGCACAAGCCCTCTGATTCATGACTAACCTACCAAAGAAGATAACATTTGCATATGATTATATTATTAAAAACACAACAACAAAGCCAAATGCTCTGAAACGGAAATGTGATTTCAGACAAAAGAGCGCAGTGTGGTCCTGTCAGGACACTGGCCACCTCGCTCTCCCCATGCAGGGGCTGCCATTCCCCGAGGGGCAGTGGGGAGCACGCTGAGGATGCGGGGTTCCTCGGGGCTCCAGCTCCATCCCTGCAGCTTATCCCCATACACAAGGTGGAGAGGGCACAGCCCAAATGCTGAACTCTGGGGCCTTGCCGTGGGGCTGCAACACATTTCAGGCACTTTTCTGTAGCCCCGGGGCCAGCTAAGCTCAAAACTCAAAAGCTCAAAACTCCTCCCAGCTGGTCATAAAGAACGAGTAGACCTCATTGATGTTCCCAGGCTCACAGACCCCAACTCCACACACAACTGGCTGCTGCACAGACACATTACTGATGCTAACTGGCATCCTTGTCCATTGCTCAGAGGACAATTTACGCTCAGTCTTGGGGCATGGGGTGAGGGACGGCTGTGGAGGGTGCATCCTGGTGGATGCCACGCATCCCCTGGGATGTCAGCAGGGAAAGGACGAGGGCTGCCGTGGAGTCATGCTGCAGCCTGCTGTGCAGTGTGGCCTGGCTAACAGCAAAGGAAATGCAAACAGACGCTCTTTAGATGCTATCAGAGCCCAGTTACAGCAATCAGATACCGTATTTGCATGGCTGGGAACGTAATCCCTCTTTAAGGTTAGTTTTCCTGCTCCCGATCTGCCCCTCACAGCGACCCTCATTGCTACCCTGGGAGATGAGGTGGGCCTTGGGCTGGCTGGGATGCTCCTGGACAGGCGTTAGAGGAGCAGAAGCATGCCAAGGAGTGGGCTTCCATGGCTGACCATGCAACACCACAACCAGCTCGAGCAAGAAGTTTCCTTATCCTATTCTCCCCCCCGGCCTTTTTTTTTTGAATGCAAAAGTATGATCAATAAGTTGCTGAAGTAGCAAGTTTATCTCTGAATACATAAATTCCAAAAATTGATATGAATAAATCTGCAAGTAACACACACAGTGTGGCACATTTTATCAAAAGAAAAAAAAAAGCAAAAAAAAAAAGCCCTGTGATGGGTTCCTGCGCTTTCCGGGAGGTGGTGTCATTACACATACCCAGGAACATCTGCAAACCCCCGTCTTCTTTGGTGTGAGCTGAATGGAAGCATGACCTCCTGTTCCTTGCCATGAACCTTGAGTTCACACTCATATTTTACATGTTACAGGAAGCCACAGCTCACCCCAGGGGTGCTGCAAACAGAATCTCGTAAGCCAGATGCAACACTGCTTCTTAAGGCACCTGAAGGAGCTGTATTCTTCATTCAAAAGCTTACATACTAGTAGCTTAAGGTCACTTCAGCTTTTGTAAAGAGTGGGACAAAACCAGGAATGCTTATAGGGCTGGGTTGTCAGCAGGGTAGCAGAGGGATTACAAGAAACCTGTGACTCTGCCTCTTTCTGCCTTTACTGGTAGTTTTTTTGTGTGTGAACAAGTGCCATACAACAGATTGAGGCTGGTATAAAGGCCTGGGACTGTGCAAGAGCACCCCGCTGAGCCTCAGCTGTGCTTGCAATTAGCAATAGGCATGAAATGATTATTGTTGTGGTGGCTGATGGCAATCTGAAGTGACAAGTTTTATGGGGGAAGTTGTAGTAGGGATGTTCAGCAAGTTTCTGCAAACCATTAATCGAAAGCTGCAGCGCAGTTTAGTCAAAGCTATTTTATGTCATTCCAAAGGTCTCACAAGGATGCTGAAAGAATATTTTTCGGCTCTCAGTGCCTTGGAATGGAGTTTTTCTAGGTCAGGGATTCTTTACTGCCCTATTTAGTGTCAAAAATACCCATTTGCCTCAAATTAGCAGAAAGCTTGTAGTTAAGGGCTAGAGATTAGGCATACAAAATTACTCAGCAGGTGACTGCTGGGTGGATTTGGGGGTTGAGAAGTCTTTAAAACTGACTACAAGACATTATATACTTCTGACAAAAGAACATAGTAATCCTACCTGCTTGCTTTAACCACTGTTGTTTGTCTATTATTATGTGCTTTAATGCTCATAAGAGCAAAACTACTGGTGATACTACTCAATTACCATAGTAACTCTCCCCTATGACCTCTCATTTCAGTACTCGCTTTCCAACCAGAACCAATCCAAGCAGGGCAAATCTATTTAAAACTGTGACACACACTGCACAAGGAGGCTCCAAACGCCGGCTGCCTCTCTCTCTTTGTCCAGGACACGAACTTGTTTTGAAATGCTGAAAGGCAGCTTTGAAATGAACCCTTGAATTCAAGGTGTTTCAAAGGTGAGGGACTGGGCGCCTGGCGGCTGCCTCCCCTCCGCAGCGTCCCTGAGTGAGGGGACCACAGTGGTGGGAAGAGAGAGAGTAACGGGCTGACTCTGAGTTTTTATTTACTAAAGGAAAACAGAACCTGCTCTCAAAGTGACTCGATCAGTCATGAAAAAAAAAAGAATTTAAAAATTACCGACTCTTTGTATCTGGTGTTTGCATCCCCATCCAATGGGCCAGAAGCTCAGCTGGTGGAAAGCACAACGGGGCTGTGCTGATTTACAGCTGCTGACAGTGACAACCGGCAGAGCCGTGTCCATCCCCATCCTGGGCGGTTCTTGAGATCAAATTCGGTATTCGGCGTTGTCACATGCATTCACGGCAGCCACCTCCCCTTGGCAGGTGTTGTCTCCGTGGGGAAGGTAGGGATGCAGCCACAGCAGCTCAGAACCATGCTTTCCGTGGACCCCCTCTGCTCACGCAGCTGCCAGCGCTGTGTGAAGACTTGCTGGGTGAATGGGAGCAGGAGCTCTGCTGGTGAAGTCTGATTGTCCGTGGGACCACGCATTCTCCAGTGTTTGCTCATGGTGTGCCCCATGCAGCCACGTTTGTACCCTCAAAGCTGGCTGCAGGCCTGCAACCCAAAGCCCAGGTTGCTCACTGGCAGTCATGGAAGGACCACTCTTGTCCCTCTGGTTTTCTGTGGCCACCAAGGTCTTCCTCTCTCCACCTTCTCTCAATGTTTCTTTCACTGTTGATCCCAGGTGGTCATTGCAATTACAAAAACTTGGTTAAAACAGGAAGAATAAAGCATAGATTCTCATGGCCAATGCAGTTTCCTACTCTTCTACTCTTCTTTAAAAAAAAAAAAAAAGATTTCCCAGCAAGCCTGACCATACACAGCAGTGTATGTGATCCCCGTTTGATCCTGGGCTTTGTTTGCTGCAGAAGGTGACATGCCACCCCCCAAGCAGATCTACAGCTGGGAGGGTGAGGAAATAGCAGGGACAGGGCCTTGGTGGCACAAGTGTGCCTGAAGCTCTTGAGCTAAGATACATGGTGGTGGCCCCAGAGGATGACATAGCACAGCCGAGGTGGGCAAAGAGCTGCCATCCCTCGGGCACACATGTAGCTCTGGTTCCCAGCGTTGATGAGGAGCTGGGGACAGACCAGACCTGCCACATGATGAAAAAGAAGAGGCACATCTCTCCCCTGAAAGCACAGGTTTTCTGGACGGCAAGCAGAGACCTGCCCATGCAGCAATCCGCATCCCATGCCTTCATCAACTTTTCATCCCAGCACTCAATAAAAAACATCCTCTGTGCCTGCTATCACTTCACAATTCCCTGCTTATGAGCTCTCCCTCCCCATTTGCCAGGGGACCAGAATGTTGAGCTACAAAACCTCCTCCGGTGCAGGGGGCCAAACCTGCAGCGGGGCCAGGGGCTGAGCCCCACAGGCAAAGAGCATCTGGCTCGGTTGTATCCCAGCCATGGCCACGGGTGGCATCAATAATAAACCAGTGACTCTCTTGATTTACACCTGCCAAGGATTTGGCCCATTCCCCCAAGCCTTGCGGGGCCAAGGCTCGGGGGACCACATATTGCACTTCTGAGCACGCCTGGAAGCAGAGAAATTGGTGTGACACGGCCCAGGTTACAGAAATGAAGTTTAACGGCTGTGGATCTAAGAGCACACAGCTAACCAGAAAATAAGCAATGAGTTAATATCACAGGCATTGATCAGCTAGTCTTACAATTAATGCTTCCAATAAAAAAAAAAAAAGCTCCCCCTTTTTATTCAACAGAATAAGAAATTAAACACTTGTGGGCTCATTCTAAAGAATGAATGAAATTGAATAAGCTACCTAGCACTTGAGATTCCCAGCGAGTGCTTGAATAGAGCAAACCTCCTGAGTTGAATGGATTGCCTTTTGGGACCAATTTGTCTCTTTTCACTCTTTATTCCTCCTTTTTTGCTGACAGATGTACAAAGGCGGAACTGCGCTGTGCAGCTTAGCTACATGCACCCACAGCAGCTGTCACTTTTGTCGAGCAAGTTAATCAAGCAAATGCCACCATATCCCACTTTCTATAAGGAACAACATGTTATAGACAGTAGTCTTGGGAGACAGGGAGGGAGGGAGAGAGACTTTATTTTAACTTTGAGTAGCTGGTATTTTTTTTTTCCCCTCTGTGTGTAAAAAAAAAGGGGGGGTGGGGGGGAAATAAGGCAGCCAAACCCGGTAGCACAAGCTGACACTTTTGTTTTCCCGTAGAACAAATATTTAATATGATTTTAACTCTAATTTGTACTGGAGGGAGAGCTGTCCGGTTTTAATTAAATTTAAGGGACTTAGGGGAACACAGTTAAAAAAGAAATGGAAGCTTTTTGTTTGCGTTAACGCTTGTTGATAATAATATATTGATTGTCAATTGCTAAGTCCAAAAGATTAGTGTAGTAAATACTATTATCTGAATGCCACAAGTGAAGTGCTAGCTTCCCGTCCCTGCTTTTCCCTTTGTGAGGCAGTTTGAATCACTGGTTGTTATTTATACATTTTCTTTGATAAAACCAACTTGTGTGGCTGATTTTTTTTTTTTTTTTTTAACCCTGCCTCATTAAGTGCATAATAGCATTTACGTGTGGGGCTTTCTGCTTTTTAGCCTTTCAAGCTTAAGCTTATATTCCACTCTCACAACCATGTTTCAAAACTTGGGATGTTCACAAACAATTGGATACACACCAATATTGTATATATCAGACGCTCTCTTGCTATTGCCAAAGACTAGAAAATAATAGAACATTATCCACAAAGAGTAAATAAATAGTTATCGTCCCGCTACGCAGCCGCACGCCGGATAATAACACTGTTCGATCATTAGGTAGCTTTTCTAGCGCACATAATTCTTTAAGTGCGTATACTCTCGTTAGGTATGCAAAAGTCGACATGAAAAGCAGGTCTTTTTGGTGTAGCTCCGCGGAGCACACAACAGCAAAGCGCCGCGAGGGGTCTCGGCAGCCCTTGGTTTGCCGTTAGAAAGGTAATGTCTGTCCGTCCCCGCAATTCATACATTTTGGAAAGTACCTTCTCTTTCAGAAAATAAATCAAAGTTTTGGTAACAGATTTGCAGTGCGTAAATTTAACTTTTCCGTGGGGTCTTTGGCTTGGTATGTTCAGAAACAGGGTACAATTTGGAGGTGTCTGGGATCCGAACTCTTTGCCAAACTCTGGACTCTACACTTGCCTCCTGCCTGTACGAGCAAAACCTCCATCAGCCGTGGCAGGGCTCTGCCTACGCCTCAGCAAGCAGTCCTCACAAGAGGCAACGTGCCCCTCATTTTCTGAATTAAATCTCTCTATTAAATTCTACATTAAATTCTAGAGACCTAGCAAAGTGCTATGAATTACATAAAAATCCCCTCAAACCCCAGGGTCTTGTTTTATATTTTTTTTTCCCCTCGAATTTCATTACTTTATTCTATCAAAGCCTTGTGAATCTGTCCAGACTCTCCCAGGTTACACTCACACTGAGCTATTACTGAAATAAACGGCTGCACAGGGATCTTCTGCATCGCTGTGATGCTATCTCTGCAAGTACATGCAGCGTATTCTTTAACGTCCACCCCAGTGCTGTGATTTCTGGATGCCATTTACACTATTTTATATTCCTTAACTATGACATTTCATTCACACTGAGGATGTAGCTCTACAAGGCAGTTACAAAGTCAAAGGGGCTCGATATATTATAATAATTTATATTATTCTTTAATAAAGTCGTGGCCCCAGCTTTGCATAATAGGGTTAAGCTGCTAGCCAGAGCCACTCATCATCTGTCTGGGATGCAAATGGCATCACCCAATTACATTATCTTTCCCTCCCTTTTACTCTTCCCAAAAAGAAACCACAAGAAAACTTGGGAGTCGTGCAAGAGCTCTGCCTTCATACAGGGAAGGGGACTCGGAATGAAAGCTGAAAGGCAGACCCAGGCACGTTGAAGTGCCGCATGCCTTTTTTTTTTGCAGGACATATGGCACCTGCGATCCCCCACTGCTCGGGGATCTCGGCAGCCGGGTGCGCCCAGGCTGGCGCTTCACCCTTAATTGGCTTGAAGTCGGACCCAACAGGGCTCGGCAGGTCGGTGCCACGGGTGTTAATGGGAAGGAGGCGCTGGGCTCCTTGTTGAGTACGTTTTGTGCGTGTCCTGGTGGGATCGCACAAATTCCTCACGCAGCAAAGGGGCACAACTCATCCCGCACGCTGGGAATTTCTCCCTGGACTTAAACTGTGCTCGTTTTTGAGGGGGAAAAGGAGGATCGATGTCTTTTGTGCCAGTGGGGCCAAGGTACCCAGCAAAAAAAGAAGATGGCCCAGAAGATCAACTCTAATGCTCTCTGTGCTGCACAAAACCAGTTAACACCAACACGCGCTTTGTGCAGCTCCAACTCCACACGCCACGGTGGGTGCAGGTTTGTTTACTCCACCCATTGGTGGCTTTGCAGGCGATCTGTGAACCCTCATCACACAAGCACAGGTTTCTCATGGCAGGTACACAGCCAGGCAGGGACAGAAAGGGACCTGCAGATGGTACTGCACCTTCACTGCAACAACTCTGCTGCTGGGGACACAATGGCTTGTACGTATGCAGGCGTTCCCAAGCTGTATGTCAGGGAGCACTATCCCGCTAGCCAGACACCAAAATCTCTGCCTAGGCAAAAGCCACATACATCCTTGGCAGAGATGAGGGCAGGGAAGCTCTGGGGACAAGCCACAGGCAGGACATGGCAATGTCTCCCTGAGGTTACTCCCCTGGGGAAGAACTCACAGAAAGAATTACTGCTATGCTGGCTCAGCTCCTCCTGCAGCTGGGGATGCCCTGGTCTCAGCGTGTGAGCAAACTCCTGTGCCAGCCTGCATGCAGACCGTCTCTGAAGAAAGCCCAGCCATGTGCTCTACACTTGCTCTGTGGAGGGCAAAACTCTGGAGCCACATGCTGGTCTGGGCTGGATGGAGGGCAGCAGGTGGAGAAAACCATAAGGGAGACACGTGTGGAAACACCTACTTATCTACAGCAGGGTGTAGGGGAATTGAGGTACCCAATGCTCACGATGGTCCAGAAAGGAAACCCATGGACAGTGGTCCTGGCAGCACCTCTAAGTTCTCTCTCATCCACAACATCCTCAAACCACGGACACCCCATGCTCAAACCTGCAGGTGGAGAGGCCCAGTGTGAGCCTCCTTTCCCCTCTGAGACAGGACAGCCCCAATCCTTGGGCACTGCATTATATACCTGACGAAAACACTGCCTTTCAGGTAAAGGTACAGCCTGTCCTGACTACACAGGTCCCCAAGCTGGAAGAAGACCCTGCCTACAGAGGCTGTGCTGGTCCTCAGCATCCCCCGTACCCGCAGGCAGAGGACTGAGCTCTCAAGGGGGCTCTGGGTGCTGGGGCCTCTCTCCTTTTGCTGCAGATACAGCTCAGCAAAGTGCACAGCACTTGCTGGGAACCATCAATTAACGCCTCCCCAAAACTGCTGCTTTGCAGGATTTTGCAGACTTTGGTTTTCGTAAATAAAAGAGCTTCTGCAATAAAAAAATATAAAGGCGTGCACACACACACACACACACACACACAAACCCACTTCTGTACGGATGCTCTTTCTCAAATACTTTTTTTAACCTATAAGATATCTCTGCTTGTTTCCATTTTTCAAAAAAGAAATGAAGTTGACATGTTAAAATCTCAGTTTCTATATAAAGCAGCTTAGTAAAACACAATATCCACACAGCGTGCTGCTTTTTTTTCCTGTCCCGATTCCTGGGCGCTGTTAGTGCAAGGCAGTGATGGTGTAACTGGCTGCAAAGTTGCTCAAGAAGATGCCATCCAGTAATGCACGCCCCGGAATACTTTAATTATACCAGTTATCTGATCGAATTGAAAACTGTCACGAAGTGGGACTCGAGGGATTTTAGCTGGTTCTTTTATAGCCTGCAAATTCAAAAAAAATAACCCAGTAGCTAGAGGCTGCCAGGGTAACTCAGCCCCGAGTTTGGGAGGGAGCAGCATCCCCCCTGGGGATAGACACTGGGGAAAACACACTCCCTGCCCGAGTCCTGCTAAGCATTTTTGAATGCTGATATCATACATCCAGGGCCAGGTTTAAAGGAGCACCGGGAAAGGAAAGAGCTTCAGATCAAGAGAAACGAAGTGACCTGGGACGGCTAATCTCGCACGCACCGCTGGCTGGCGCGGGCAACGGCGGGGATTGTGTGGGGCTGGCTTGTTGGGGGGAGGAAAGGAAAAGAGGGATTGAAGGCGCTGCTGGAAATCAGACAATTTGTCATTGTCCTCGCTGGGGCCGTCGGCTCACCCCTGCGCGCACCGTGAGTTTCTTTGGGCAGAGCCCCTTTGCCCAGCCCACAGGCAGGGAGCAAAGCTGCCGGCAGCCCTGCCCCGGTGGGCTGGGGGGGGTCAGCCCTGCACATCTGCCCACACCGGCACCTCCTGGCTCTTCCCACGCTCCTCGCACCCCCTGGACTTGGCTGGCACCCACCTGGGATGGGGTTCAGGGGAATGCCAGCACCCTTGGGCTCTCCTTCCTGACACCCCACAAGGGTAGAGCTCTAATTAGTTAAGGTATGATGCGACCTGTACACAGTTATAAATGCTCACAGGCAACTCCTGGTCTGGGAGCAAAGAGGCTGCTTGGAAAAAGGCTCTCTCTGGCCCGAGGATGCCTTGCTGGCTGCCACACAGCTGGGTGGCACCTCTTTCCCAAAAACCTACCTTGGCTACTCAGGTCTAGCAGGGAGTAAATGATTTTTCACTCAGTGCCCGCCCTAAAGTAAACATCTCCGACGCTCAAAAGCCCTGTGTGGCTGATGTTAGCGAGCCTGTGCTGACCTTAACGTAACAGAGCAATCAGTCTGCCTTCTTAGAATGATTAATGGAAAATCTCCTCTGGAAAAGAAATCAAATTAACTGTCTTCAACCAAATGTCTACTGGAACATGAAAAGCTGTTCTGATAAAGACATTTAGGAGGAGAAAAACCCCCTTACAAGCATGTAAAATCCAGTGACAGATCTAGGACTTATTTTATTAAGACTCTCCCTAAAATAAATTAAATGGAGCCTACTTAAATGAGCACTTTGGAACGGAAACCTTTCTAAGGGGACCGCGGGAGCAGCAGGAGGCCAGGCACCAGTGCATGCCTGCTGCCGCCTGAAGCTCACATATGGGAGTAAGAAAGGACAAGGGATGGCTCCGGTGAGCGATGTCTGTGCTAAGCTCCTCTCCCTGCTCCTGAGTGGGCACATGGGAGGAAAAAGGGGCCGGGAAAGACTGTGCACACTGTACCTTCACAGGACAGAGAGAATTTGCCCCTTCCTAAAAGATACACAGATAATTGCCAGCAAAGGTCCCCACGTGTGGGACTCAGCCAACGTCCAAGTCCAAATCCTGCTGAGCCAGCCAAGGGCTGCAGCCTCTGCAGCAAAAGCAGCGCTGCCCTGGCTCTTCTGAAGATGCACGGGGAGAAAAAAAGCCAGCAAGCTGCACTGCACTTCCTCGAGATCAATCTGCCTAATTGTCTTCTTTTCACACCTCACTCGGGAAGGGGAAGAGAGGGAAAAAGGAAAAAAAAAGAAGCAAAAAACAACGCAGAAGAAATAGCTCAGTGGAGGCCATATCAGGATGGGAGTGGGAGAGAGTTAGTGCCCTAATGAGCAGTCTAGCTGTGTAGGAGGGAAACAGGTTGTTGTCTGTCTCAGAGAAAGCAGTGAGTGCAGTTGCTTTAGCAGATATTAGATGGGAGCCCAGCACACAGTCTGATATCCGTTCTTCCCCTGATCCTGCAACCCGTCCTCCTGTGAGTAATTCTAACTCACAGTGAGTAGCTCCACTGACTCACGACCAGGCTCTGGGGTTCGAGGAGGGGAAGGAGAAGGGAGGGTGAGAAGGGCTCTCTTTTGGCATTTGATTGTGCTGTGCAAGGCTTACACTCTAGCAAGAAATGCCTTGATCCTGCAAGCACTCCTTGAAGGAGCTGCCAAAATTCAAGTGGGTAACCCTGCTGAAGTCAAAAGCTTCCATTTTTAAGAATAATCTAATGCTTAAGTGTCTGCAGAGGACTTGCTGAATTAACTGATATAGCTATCAGTCTGTGGTTTGCAATATTTTCTGTACACTCAGGTGTGATATCAGGTTCCAAATCAGTGGGTACTGAAACATATGCTGCCTGTGGATCCTCCAGTAAACCAGTGAGAAGTGCTCAGTCAGCTTCCCAGAAATTTGTAGAAGGATTTTGCTGAATCCTGAGACTCACACAGTGCCCTGCATCCTTATTATTCAATATTTCTGATATTCAGAAGTCCGTTACCAGTGAGGGCGGCCACCTTTGGAAATACAAGGATAATCCCAAGCCATGTCCTCAGGCCCTTCTGCTGGGCTCTGGGCTGGGGAAAGGCAACCAAAAATCCACCAATTGCAACATCAGCTGTGGGATATCACTGAGGCTTTTTAAAAACCAAGCTGAGATGAGCCTGAGGGACAGGACCTGGCTCTAGAGTCCCAGCCGAGGGCTTCTGCCTGCCCAAGGGCAGTGGGAAGGAGACCCTGGCTCCTCTAACATTTGAACCATGGCTTCTCCTTTGCTGGTGGGAGGGGAGCTGGAGTGACTCACTCTGCTCTGAGGATGGAACAAGGCAGAGCAAACCCCCGGTCTCCCTCATTGCCCTCCCTGCCATGTCAACCTAGACCCCACTGATCCCATCCTGCCTCCTGCCTTCAAGGCAAAACCCCCCTGCCTCCGTCCTGCAGAGAGGAAACAGGCTCGCTCTCTCATTTCAGGAGAACATACTCCGTCTGGTGTCCCGGCTGTGACACAGACCTTTGAGGAAGCCGAACACAGAGAGTGACAGTGAAGTGGTAAAACTGCCTTCTGCAAAAAGCAGGGTGACTCCTGCCACCTCAGGGGGCTGTATCACTGCGTGATTAAGTTCTTACCAGACTTTTTGGTAAAGGCAACCTTTCTGATCTGATAACTGCCAAGGACAAGCCAAATACGCAGGGTCAATCTATGCACATTTAATCCCCAGAAGGCAGATTAAGTGTATAATTGACCCATATAATCCATGTATCATCTCCAGTGAAATGTTTTCTATGTCCGGTTTAGGCAGACATGAGGCCCATAAGAAAGCGATCAGAGACACAGTATTACCATTGCAGTGGATTTCATCAAAGTTAGAGATGGCTTTTTAATCACTGATCTCAGAGACTGCTAGATTTAAGCAGATGAACTAGCACTAAGCACATCTGCTTTAATCCTTATCTTCTACTCAGGCGGGTGTCTTCAAGAAGTACAAGGAGGAAAAAAAAATAAATTAATTTTTTTTTTTTTAGGTCCTTGCAATCTTAGGAGCTTCTCGTGGTGTTTTGATCTCTCATATCAAAAGCATGTTTTTGTTTTTTTGGGTAAGATATTGAATTAATCATCAGAGAGAAAAATGCCATCTGCGCTATTTAAGGACTGCATCAGGATGCTGGAATTCGCAGGATCTCGGGGAGCTCACTCCACGCTCAGTAGCCTTTTGTGTATGTGCTACTCGCCTGCGGCTGGGGAGGAAAGGTTCTGGGTAGGTTTTACATTACTGTTTACCAATTTATAAGGAGGAAAGGTGGGCATTCACGCTCTCTACCAGTCAGTCACAGACTTTCTGGATCACATATGTTCTGACAGGTTGAAACCTATCCGGTGAGTATCTAAGGGTGTGTGTAAAGAGATACACACATACAAATTTGTATAAATAACTTCCACCAAAGGACACAACCCTTGCAAGCAAAACTCCCACTTGCCTTTAGACAAAATTAAACTCTGGTCCTATGGAATTCTGAGTGTCCTGAGCCAAAGGGGACCTGAATTTTTCAGCATTGGTCTGAAGCCTGGGGATCACTCTGAAAGTATTTTCCCATGCTTAAGATGCCCCTGCCTGCCTCCGCCTCATCCTTCCTAGAAACAGTCACATTCTGCATGTCAACTCTGCCACCTTTCCCAGGAAAAAGTGATAAAATTTTACTGTTCACCAGGCACTACACAGAGTTTGCAATGCTTCTACATTGTGTGCAGAACATCACAGTGGTTTAAATCCTAAAAGCACCCAGTCATGCACAGGAACGTGGGGAGCGGATGCTACGATGCTATGCTGAAACTCCTCTGTTACCACTGCTCTCCACCAACGGGCCTTATTACAGTGTTTTAGCTTTAAATGTTATCAAATTAGTAAGCCAGGCCAAGTAAATAAGTCATGTTACTCTGCAGTAAACAGCACTGCCAAAAAGCTAGTTAGGTTTTGATTACCAGCAGAACTGCACGATCAATCTGTTCGTTCAATGATCCCAAGAACACAGATTTTTAAAATTAAGATGACTCTATTTCGGGGAGAGGAGAGAAAACCCCTTGACTAATTTGCAGAATTAAGAGGATTAACACACAGACCACACAGAAATATTACAATAATCTTCCACAAACACCAGTATCTCCCAAAGACCATCACCCTGTTCAGCAGGTGCGAGCAGGGCATGTGATGCAGGGGAAGAGAGATGGTTTCTGAGCTCAGAAATCATGGCAAATAGCAAAAAAGACATACTAGCCCAGTTTCTGTTGGGAGATGACTTAACACGCTCTGCAGCCTCTGCTCCTGGGAGGAACCAAAGGGGAAATGAATGGAAACAAGGGGCAGGACTGCGGAGAAATGTGGTAATTAGGAACATCCCGGGAGCTGCAAACACCACCGAATGTGCCATAGGCCACCTTGCACTGTGCAACTCTGCTCTTGCACCACTCACAGCAAAAAACCAAGAGGTCATTTCCCGACTGCACAGAAAGGGGATTTAGCCCTATATTGCGAGCGTCTCTCACGTCATCCCACTGAGACCAGAGGAACTGCCTGCAGGCGGATTTCAGCTGTTTACCTGCCATTGCTGCACATATTAACATCAAACATCCTAACACTGGACTAAGCTTCTGGCTGAGGTAAGCCAGCATGGCTGCACTAAACCAGTGGAGGAGCCAGCCTTGAAAGTGTTAATAATCTCATTGCCCGGAGAAACTCTGCAGCTAAGAGGATTGCTCCTCTACCACACCAGCAGAAGCGAGAACAAAGTCAGGCTCAAGTCTAATTCAGCACCACAAATACCATTTTTGATTTTCCCCTTTCACATTAAAAAGGTAGCTAGCACCTAAATTGTCCTTGGAAGATAGCACCATCAGTGCAGAGACCAAAGGAGCTTAGTGACCCCGTGGCTGTGCTGCCTCGCTGGGTTAGGTGAGGGGGGCAAAGGGTTGTAGATGAGATCAAGCTCAGGACAACAGCAGCGTTAAGCATCTGCTCACCAGAACGTAGGTGAACACAGCACTGATTTAAATGGGGGCCCAGGTGCCCCCCACCACGTACTCATAAACCCTGCTGGCAGCACCTCAGCCATACTGAGAGCTGACTTGAGGGCAATTTGCTTCTTCAGCTGAAACCTGGCAAAGATGACACGCAACTGCTCAAAACATAATTCCAATTCCTCTCCCTCATTGTGAACCAAGGGCCCCAACGGCTCACCCTGTACGTGAGACGTGTGAAGATGCCGGGAGCATTGGGTCCCAATGCTGCCCCACCAATGCAGGGAATGGGGATGGGAATGGGAACAGGAATAGGAAGAGCTCCTACATGCTGCAGCTCCTGCCTGTGACCAGCGTGGGTCAAAACAGGTAGAGCAATGTCAACACCCTACTCTTGATCTTGAATATTTTATTCCATGTGGACCAGGAAGACTTGAGGAAAGCAGGGAGGGAAAGAAAGGTTTTGCACTTTTTGCTTTCCACCAAGGTAGCAGCTCTTTTTTTCTTTTTTCTTTTTTTTTCATGTCAACTGTTAATTTGTTTAAAATACGGCTTGAAAAAACTAAATATGAGCAGATCAAACCGAAATCAATATTTGTGCTAATTACAGCCTTTTGAAAATTGGAAATAATGGCCCAAAGGGTACAAACACACCAACTGTGATTCATAGGGAAAGGATGAGGGAAAAGGCAGTGTGGGCATTGAAAAGAACAGTCCAGATGAGCTCTGGAAATTTAACTGCTCATGGAATAAATTTCAACACAAACGAGCAATGCACTCGCAGGCCTGCTGCAGATGGAAGCGACAGCCTTTTGTTTTATGTTTTGTTTTGGGTTTTTTGTGTTTTTTTTTTTTCTTTTTTTCTTTTTTTGTGTTTTTTTTTCTCCCCATGCCTGCTTGATGGGTGATGTGCGTCTGGTGCTCTGCGCTGCAAACTCTCCCCGGAGCGAGCCCGCGCGGCGCCCCGAGGAGGCACTGCCGTGCTCCGTGCATGAATGAGGCATTCTCAGTGGATATGGGTCATGCTAGTAGATGTACACAGTAAGATTATTTGACTCTAATTCATGCCACTTGATATAATGTGATAAAACATTTGACATGAGAGATAAGTTCCATTTTAATCTGATTAGGTATGGGGGAAAGAAAGAGTGGGAATTGTAAAGGAGGAAGAGGTTTCTAAGGGACAGGTTATGCGCAGAAAGAGAGGTATCAAGTGAAGGAGGAGGCTGGCTGGGAAATAAAGCAGCTTTCCCTGCACACTGAGGAAGCAAACGAGCGAGTAAAGAAAGCAAGGAAGGCTGTTACAGTTCCAGAGCTGGGAAACTGAGAAATGGCACTGCTGAGAGATGAAAGGAAGGAAAGTAGGAACAGAAGCTGCTTCAAACAGAAATTGATATATGGACAAATACCCTAAAGGAGACTGAAACACTAATGCTACAGGCTGGCTGTCAACAGAAAACCTTTGCTAGAGAACAGCTACGAGGACAGAAAGGCTATAACACAACAAGAGCAACAGAAACAGAGATACCGGTTAACATGCATCCAAATCCAAAAACAAATGGGCATCACAGGTCACTGTTCTCTTACAGTCCAATGAATTAATCTTGTGCAAGAGAAAAATAGCTTTGAGCATCTGGGTCAGTTCCTACCATGCCATCTTCATCAAGGAGACCACATCTCAACTTTACCTGCGGTGTCAGACACCACAACATGGTCCTCCTGAAATACGAAAGTCTATTCCTAAGCAGTTCTGGTTTGCTTAGCTTTTAAAATTAAAATTTAGTGCACTTAATTCGCTGTCAGTTTTGGAGTACTTGTCAATAAAGCACACTGCAAAATGTGCAGAAGAGATGGCCCTTAGTGAGTGCATCTGCCAAAAACCTGGCTCAAATTTTAACAGTGAGAACAATGACCAAGATGTTCTGTTACAGAGAGATTTTCCACAAGCTTAAAGACAGTAAGGGGCTCTCTTAGAAGATGCTGTTCCCTTAAAATCCACGCACAGACAGACCAAGACACAGTAGACTAGAGTAGAGATTTAAAGCAGGCAGAGAGCAGATACAAGCCTTAGTCAGAAAGAAAGGAAAGATTTATTTTTTAAAGCTATAACCAATAAATTTTCTCAAAATGTGACTTATCCTCCTGTCTTATTTTGTCACATTTTGGGTCTCTCCTGCTTGGTGTCCAAGGAGGAGAAGGCATTTACTTACATCAAATAACCTTTCTATATACATCTCCTCATTGACCTTATCACGCAGGACATCCTGAGAGTGGCGGACAAATGTCACATAGGCATCAGCAACATCCATCCCCGGCTTCTGCAGGGGGGAGAGAAGAAGAGAGAGAGAGAGAGAGAAACATGAGTAGTGGCGCAGGGAGCAGCTCCTTGGTGTAGCTTTGTGGCTGCTTTTCCTTCTCCTCCATCTCCTGCTGTCCTCTTGCTGTTTGCCCTTTCCTTACCTGATGGTCACCGAGTCCCACTGCTTCGCCCAAGCAAAATACTGTGTCAAGATCATGCAAAGACACTTTCCTCTTGCCTACAGCAAAGCTGGTCAGAGGAATAAAGCTCCTCCTTGACATACGGATGCCGGGAAGTTGTCTTGCTACCTTTGGTGCTGGTGACCTAACGAGTCAACCACCAGGTTGGGCTGGGAGCTTGTTGTTTTCTTGGGTCATCTTCTCTATGCAAGCCCTCTGGTGTCTGCAGGTAGAAAGCCAACAGCCGGAGCTGGGCTCATGGTTCTTCTTCTACGGTGGGAAGATGTGTGCAGAAAGCAGCTGGTGCTGCAGGAGATATGCCAAAACCACCTTCCTTTTCCCATTTAGACCCCTGACTTTAGCTCACATTTAGTGCTGCTCTTAAGAACAAATGGGGGAAACGGTAAGCCAGGGAGTGGATGTCTGCATGAACATTTAAGCCGCTGCTAAACTGCAGGAAGCATCCCCACGCTGTCACATCTCTACGGCTCTCTGCAGAATTTAACCAATTTTAAACAGCAAACTACAAGCACGCAAGATTTTGGGGACCACAGCATTTCTTTAAAGAAAATGGGAACTGAAGCAGGTGGAAAGGAAATTACTTAAAAAAAAAAATAATCTTGTTTGAGTTCACATTGCTTGATATATTGGAATCAAACTTACCTCAAAGGAAACCTATTAAAATACTGTAACAGGAGTCATTACAAGAGCTGCCACAAAATCTTAAATTTCCATGGCACGTTGTAAGTTTGTTAATAACTAGTGTCATTAGTTTCCATTACTGTGATTTACCTCAGATCACAGAGTATCATTTCTCTGCAAGATACGATTGTCAGCCGCTGTAAATTGAAGTTAGTTAACACATCTGTGTAATTTCCAGGGTGAAAATGAGGACAGTTTGGAAAGCAGTAGGAAGGGAGTTTTTTAATACAAAGCAAACAATTATCAAGCAAAGGGCCAGTGCTTGGCCCTTGGGAAGCCAGTAGCGTTTCTTAACACCTACTGCAACAATGACAAGGTATTAATTTGAAAAACAATGAGGACAACACAAATGTGGCAGTAGTCAAGTGTTACACTTTCAAGCAATTTTCAGCACACTGATCGTGCCCATTTCAAGGTGGCATTAGATGGATTGGTTTGTACCCAGACAATTGCAACAGCGTCTGCAGAATTAGATTTAACTGCTGGTTTTCTGCTCAACACCAGGATTCCCCCTCTGTCCTCTAAAAGGAGAGCCTCTAAACAAACCGGTTTTACTTTCTCCTACCCCCAGAAAGCCAGTGGTTCATGGACCATGGGGTGGCCTCCCGCAAAGGTCTGGGAGCTGTGCGGTGCTTGTTGATTTAATCAAAAATTCAGGGGCTGTCAAGGAAGCTGCCATAACACAGCTTTGTTTCCAGGGGAAGGTGGGAGAAACAATAAGAAAATAACCCAGATGAATGTTTTCTGCTCTATTTTATGCCAAGAACTGGAGTGTCTGACTGGGTCCGAGGACGGGAACTGAGCCTTGCTCCTCCCACACACCTGTGATGCCACAGACCTCCCAAGGGCCTCCCAGGTACAATGAAAAGATGCTTTTGGAAAAGCCTGAAAGGATTCTATAGCATTTTACTGAGACCACTTCCCCACAGATGTTTTGCTTTCCAGAAACATAGAGGCCTCAGATAAGGCCATGTTTTGCCATAAAAATGACTTAAAACTAACCGTTCTGTGCTCTAATTACCAATGACAATACATTTAAGATGCACTAGAATGACCAGGAGTTTCAACTGAAGTGTCTCCACATTTTCTAGGATAAAAATGAATTCTGAGCCCCTCTTTCCAATGATCTTAATATCTTGTTTCTATTACTCAAAGATAACAGAATGCTGATCTCTGCATTGAGATATTTTAAACCAAGCAACATCTCTTACTGTTCAAGAGTTTGCCATCTCCGTGCTGGGCTCAAGATATAGTAATTTTGTAAGGAAGGTTTATCTTGGGCTAAAGGGATGGAAACACCAAGTGCAGATGATGTGGCCCAAGATGTCTGATAAATTTATCACATTGTCATGTGAGAAAATGCAGAGCCATTGCATCTGCTTTAAATGTACATACATATACATTATACATACAGGTCATCAAACTCAACTGAGTTATTCTTGATTTACACTGCCCAGTTGAACTGGATGCAGGAACTGGTGTGGTATATTAAAATCTAACCTTTTTTTTCACTTGCAATTGCTCAGGATCTCTCTGCTTGTAAATGTTACAGTAACCCCTTATTCCAGCCAACATTCATGTATTACACTTCAACTCAATTTAAATGTAAATTTCTGGCAAGTTAAGTGCTCTGTCTAAGAACATTAAGGGCTCTTTTCCTTATGAATCAAGGTCTAATTAGAGGAGACGATGTACAGTTTTCCTACACCAATTACAGAAAAATGGAAAAAATTATTTTCATTAACAATTTCCCAAGCACATGTTGCTAGCTCATCACCATTCCCCCAAAGTAATAAAAAAGTCATTTTCCAAAAGAGTAAAATAAACCAACAATTAGAAGAACAAAAATAAAATAGATTAGCTAATGTGTTAGATGTGTGTTGGCTCAGTTCTAACATGTCTGGACCTTTTTGTTTGGAAATTATACTGTATTTGTACAAGTCCAAATGAAGACTTAACAGAATGCACTGCTCCCATTTTTTTTTAAATGTGATTCAAGCCAATTGCATAAATATGGTACCTTTTTGACACCATCTGCAAATTATTGCCTAAACAGCCTCGTGGGTCTCCACAAGAGGGTAACTGCTCATTATTAACGTCATGGAGATATTCTTTCCAGTTCAAATGTTAGAAGTGTGAAGGCCCATGGTTTGATCTTAGCTGTTAATGCATAACGTGGGCTGCTACACATGCCATAAACCAAAGCACAATGCAAATTACTATGACAGAAGTTGTTTAAATTGTGCTTACGGGTACATCCACGTATTTGGAAGCAGCCTTCACCTGTAAAAGGAACAAGAAGAGAGTTTACACCATCAGTACGTTTGCAGGTCTTTGCTTTTTCTTTCAACACCTGTAAGAGCTTCTCCAGCCAACACTTGGGACAACATAACGCTGAGGGAGGGAAAAAGGGTGACAAAAACTATGTTTCCTGTCTAAAAGAATAGGCAAGGGTGGTATTTTTGTTGTTGTTGTTTTGGAGAGGTAACTTTACTGCTGCTAAAGCTCTAATAGCAACAGATGATAGTGTGGGAGTTGCGCTTCTCCCTCTTCTACTTCAGCAAGCGGGGGAAGATGGGGTTCGTAAGTAGACATCATTATTTTCTTCGGAGGCCTCATTCTCCGCCCGATGCCACGTGTCTCCAAAGGCAGCCGTGTGTCTCTCCCATCAGGAGCTGCATCCCAGGGACCATGGGAAACCCCGGCAGCATGGGCACAACAGCACGGCGGGGCTACCAGGGTGACCACCAGAAAGCGCCCAGAGGGCTCTAATTTTGGCCCCTGCCCGTAGTCCCAAACACAACGTGCTTCCCCTGGTTTTGCATGCTGCAGCCTGGGACATTATTTTACCCTTTTTTTGCTGGCCCTGATGCTGACAGGAGCTTGAAGACCATGTTCATGCCCTGCCACAGAGAAGTGTCCCAAAGCTTTTCCACTTCCCAGACTACAACAGCTACATTGGAGTTTCCTATGACTTCCCCCCCCGCCTCCTTTTAAAAGATACTATTTGAAGGAGGGCATCAGAGGGGTGATGCTCTGCTCTGTGGTGTCCTCACAAGCCGGTTGGGGACTGCAAGGCCCCAACTTTACTTTGTCTCCGGTTTGCCATGCAGCAGGGCGCACATGGCCTGGTGCGGGAGGCGAGGTGGCCCCCAATGTCAGGGCCAACTTTTCCAACTGAGCAGCGCCCAGCTGGCCAGAGAGACCTTTTTCCCACTGTAGCATAAGGCACCCTGTCTAGAAAGTGTACGGCTGGGATTTTCCACAACACTTCTGCTTTTAATTAGGGGAAGCGTTGCCGGCCATCTTTGTTTGGGTGTAAAAGCTCACCTGCTTTTAAATATTTCTAAAGCTACCATTAAAACAGCCTAAATATAACACGCACACAGTTGCATCTTGGGATGAATAAATTATGTGTCCCGAATGAGAGAATGAATGTATGTGTGAGACAGAATGTGAGAGTGGGTGGAAGCACTCATATGGTGTGTGTGGGGGGTGCATAATTAAGCACAATGAGGCGATACAAAAGACCAGACTGGTGGTAATTGCCGAGGTGAACGCTGCAAGTATTGGCAGCGCCCGGGCTGCCGAGCCGGGGGGCAAGAAGCAAGGGAAGGGCAAAAGCAGGGCACCCAGCGCCTGCTGCCGGGGTCTGGCTCTCTGAGGGGCAGAAGAGGGACAAGGCACGTCCCAGAATATGCGTTTGCAAAGGAGGGGGCAAAATCAGTGCCAAGCCCTTGCTCACAGCGAAGAGCAACCCCTCCTCTCACCTCCAGGTATCCCTGTTTCCAGCCGTCCGCCTGGACACCTCGCCCGTTCCACTGCATTTATCCTCACAACTTTCTTGGGAGGCAGTGAAGTGCCATCCCTTGCTGCTGCTGAAGGGGAGCAGAGGAGCCCCAGCATCTTACACGTGGAGGCCATGGAGCTCTGGAGGAGCAGGCGGCCACAGCACAGCCAAGGCGATGTGGAGCATCCACAGGCAGGGCTGCTCCAGCTCTCTCCACACCAGCTCTTTTTCTGAGCTGGCAAAGCCAAACAACCAGGAGGAAAGCTCAGAAAACCCTGGGGCTCAACAGCCCGCAGAACTGAAGCTGGGGTCTGCGCTCAGGGCTGCATCGCGTATCTTCAAATATCACACGAGGCATGAATGACTGCAGCAGCACCCCAGGGAACCTGCAATCTGAGCGTGAATTTAGCACCCTTAGGTCCAGCCTAGTGCCATCGTCTCAAGCTGCCTTCTTCCCCAAAGCCAAGAGGCGACAAGAATAACTCAGCCGGCTTCCTGCGATCTCCCCTCTCCACCCACAAAAAAACTGAGCTGCTTCTCCTGCCCACTCCCCTTTAATCAGAATAATTACTTGTTTTTCTTTAAACTCAGATTTGGCTACATTTAGTGAAATTTTCAAACTGCCGGATGTTGTGTGATTTTTGCTAGGCTGCCGTTTTTCACAAAGTATGTGACTTTGCCATGAAACGTCTCAGTTTACCATACAAATTTTGTGCAGAACAAAAATAAGATCTTTTACTTCTGTCTCCCTCGGGTAATATGCAGCCTTTAGTTTTAATTACTGTAGGTGTAATTCTCCGCCTACAGAGGCCATCCAGATTAAGGGGAATTTTAGCAGCTGTCATTCCTGTGACTCAGTGGCTCTGCACATGCAGACGCCCAGCCAGGGCCTGGGCTGCTGCCGCTGAGATGCACTTAAATGTAGCAACAAACAGAAAAAAAAAAATTAAAAAAAAAAATAGTCTGGCCAAATTTAGAAGGGTATTTTCCTCTCAAAGTGCTCTGCAAGGAGAAGTGGCTAGTGAGAATTTATTAGGACAACAGATGCATTAATTTTATCTTGAATTTCGAGGCAAGAATTGGAAATGAGGATATCCTACTAGGTGATAAAACTGTCTGTCACAAGACCCCCGATTACATGTCACTTGCCGAGAGCCTGGAAAACACGCGATGAAAAGAAGTTGGTGGAAGGGGGTGGGAGACTAATGCTTTCTAGAGCTCAGCGGCTTGGACCATCACACTTTGTTGTATTTGTTCAGACAGGGAAAACGTGGGAGGTGGTGCAAGCAGGCTGTAACAAGAGAGAGTTTCTCTATTTATCATTGCAAAGACTAAACACAGCAAATCTCATTACTACTGCAGGGAAGGGAGACTTCCTGAGCCCAGTGCCAAAGGGGTCGGCGCTGCTCCTCTGCCTCCTTTTGCCGCTGGTGCTGCCCAGTGGCTCCCAGTAAACAAGCAGGACAGAGTGAGAAACATCCCTTGCCTAGAAAGGAGCAATCCTGCTCCTCTCCAGTGCGCCCAGCCTCCTTGCTGGGGGCGAAGGCTCAGCACCTTCCTGGAGACATGCGCACACCACGCACAGTAACTATTTGGATGCACACCCCTTCCTACCTGAAACTCAAGATACTGAAGCTGTGGAGCTGGGTTCAAAGGCTGTGGGGCTGTCGGAGGGGAACAGACCGTTTTGCTGCTGCTGGGGCAGGTAACTGTCGGAGTAAATGTCGGAGGAGCAGCAGAGTGAAGATGCTTGACCCCCATGTACCTATGTGCTGCCTCCCCCATGGGTGTCCAGAGGCCGAGCGTGGCTGGGGTCTTCGCTCAGCAATCAAAGGGAGCAGCACTTGGCAGCGTAAACAGTAAGATGTGGTGGGAGCAACACAGCATCAATCGAGGAACAGCTTGGATTCAGGGAGAAGGAAGGGCTACACATGACACTGTCTACCCGGGCTGATGCTGGTACTTCCGATGCCTGAAAAGCTGCCGCCCCCACATCCTCTGCTGCTGGCACACAAACATCTCCTAACCCCCAGCAGCACTGGAATGAGGGAAGGTACCCACCCAGAACCATCCCCTGCATCCCCCCCGCACTGTAACCGCAGCCCCGGGGCTGTAACCATGCAGGGGTTATCCTGGAGAAGGGCCATACTGTGGGGCAGTGAGTGGGACACCCTCTCTTTCCCTTCTTCTCCAAAAAGCAAAGTACCTCCAGCAAAGTTTCTGGCCTCAGCTGGTGAACTTTCCTACATCCATTCTCACCATCCCCGTTCCCAACAGATCCTACAAAACTGCCTCAAACTCAGCTAAAAGGGCTCAAGGGTGGCAAACAACAGACAATGGCGAGTAGCTCAGACAATGCCTGAGAGTTTGGAAATTCTTCCCAGTTTGTAGAGCAGGGCCTTCTGACTCTCTCCCAGTCTCTGTGAATGAGTGAGGGCAGGACAGGCTGCACAAGGTGGAGGCTGGTGGGGGAAAATGTTCCTGCAACTTTCCCAGCAATCCTAGACACAGACATTTGGGCGCACACCAGTCCACAAGCTGAGCTAAGAGAAGGCACGCTTGCAAAGAGACACCCTTGTGAACTTCCTGGCATGCCTTTTCAGAAGACCTTTGAAAATCATAGAAGCAGAGAATCATAGCATCTTCTAGGTTGGAAAGGACCTTTCAGATCACTGAGTCCAACCATCAACCCAGCACTGACAAAAACCATCACTAAACCATGTCGCTAAGCACCACGTCTACCTGTCATTGACACACCTTTAGGGACGGCAATTCCACCAGTTCCCTGGGCAGCCTGTTCCAATGCCTGATAACCTTTTTAAGCTGCTCTGTGTTTGTCCTAAGAAGCTGTCACAACACTTTTCTGGAATGCAGCTCAGATTGCTAAATCCTTGTGGATACTGAGGCCGATTTTGCACGGCTCTTGTTCTTCTATTTTTCTAGGAAATATGTAATGGCATAAGCTGTGGATTGGTTCTGCAATGTTAAGGAGAAATGTGTCATGAGAGGCACCTTGTGCTGTGTAACCTCATGGCATTTCCCCCACCTTGTTCTCTTTTAGAAACACAAAGGCACTCCCTAGGTCTCCCTTATTTTGTTTTTTACTTAAGATGGTCACTATTACTGCCATGAAGAATGAACGGGACACACTTGCCATGCAAGGTGGCAATGAAGCAACTTCTTTAGGGAAATTGCTTGTACAGTTTTTTCATCCTCAACAGAATAAACTCCACTAGCCTGAATGATGACTAGAGATAGCTTTACACTGTGCTACAATAAGATGGTCCATGCATTTTGGGTGTTTGTGTACCGTATATCTGCATACAGGTTGTATATTCCTGTGGGGGTTACAGTGTTGAAAAAACACTGAATATCAGAATTAGTATGTAACTGATTTAGTCCTGGGAGAGCAGAAGAGTAAAACTTGGGGGGCGGGAGAAGGGGGGAAGAAGAAAAGAAAATATTGTCTGTACTTACAGTAAATGACAGGAAAGAAGAAAACAAAGTTCCTTCATCGTATCTAGACAGTTTGGCCAAGACTCCTTCCAAAATGGTGACAAACTATGAAGACAAAAAAAAGTACTGCAATTATTTTTAATATTTGAATGAGGGCGTAAAAACCAGCATCAGAGAATCCAGCTGAGCTCTCAGCACTGCCAACCGGTCCCCGAGCACAGCGGGCCGGAGAGTCGGGGAGAAAGGAGCATTGCCTTTTGGGCGCTACGTCTCATTGGGTGGGATGATGTTGGGTCATGGGTGATGCTGGGGACAGGAGGTGGGTGCCACACAGCAGGAAGCCAGCACGGCCTCTCCGGACGGGGAAGCTGGTGGTTCCTGCTCCCAGTACACAGTGTCAAACACGCAGCTAGCTGGGTATTCTTGCAGAAGAATCGAACTGGCATATGTTGGTGGATTATGTTTAAAGGTCTCCACTGTATAATAGGGATGACTTGTTCTCGGAAAGTTTGAAACTAGCGGAAAACACACCCCACCATCTTTCTCCCTACGTACCAATTCCCCTCTGTGTTAGCGCAGCACACCAGACCTACACAACAACCCAATGGAAATGCTGGCAGCCGAGCTAGAGGAGCTGACTCGGATGAAAAACAATTTCCAAACAATTAAACCTGACATTTTGGAATGTATTTCCCACTACTGTCACCTCTAAATTAATTTCTTAGAAGAGCATATGGCGATCTTGCACAAGACGAGTTATTTTGTCCGCACAACCTTATGCGTAGGAGTGGTGACCACCTTGGCGTGCCACCCCAACGTCTATGCAGCAGCATTTAGCAGTGCCACCCCCTGACTGCAGCTACCCTGTGCCGTGGGGTGATGCTGACCACAGGGTGTTACCCCCATCAACATAACACCCGTTCCTTAAAATCACTTCTGGCCCAGTATGGCAATCCTGCTAGCAGCATATTACATCTCACGCAGTTCCTAATCATCAAAGAGTCACCATGAAAAGGACGGGGAGATGTACGATCTTGCCTGTGAGAAACAAGAAGCCAATTCAACATCTTAATGTGTCACATTTTAATGGAAACGCACATATTAAAAACGCAATGTTAACAGTGAATCACTTCACCTGAAGCCGAAGGTTACCTTTGCCACTAGGAGTGTTATCATTTCTTTGACGGTTTCCTCAATTAGTTCATCTATTTTTGAATGGTACTGGTGCTAAAGAAAAATAAAAAGAGAGGGGGAGGAAAACATTAGCATTGATCACAGGCAAGAGCTCTACGGTTGTCAGCTTCTTCCCTTGGTAAACCATAATATGCAGTATGAAAGTGAAGAATTATGCAGCTTGTTACCCTGTGCTCCACCAGAGTGGCCACAGAGTGGCCAGCCATTACTTACACTTGTAGGAGAGACCTCGAATTCAGGAGAATCTTACACCCTGGGGTCAGCAGCCACACCATTCAAATTAAGCCGTTGCTTAAATGCTTTGCTCAGTGACTATAACATAGACGTAAAAAACCCCAACAAACCAAGATGAGCCTTTCTGTCCCAGGCAGAAGGCAGCCGGCAGCGGGGCCCCGAGCCCTGGCTGTGAGCAGATGTGGCCGCAGGAGCCCAGAAGGGGCTGACCAGCACCAGTGCCTGCGGCACCAGCCTTCCCGAGTCTTCCACCCAATTTCTGCACATGCCAAACCTTGCTTAGCTGGGGAGCTCTGATGCAATCAGCTGCAATATGGCTAGAATAGGTACTAAAATACAGTCTTCTACTAATTTAGAAAAGACCTGTTTCCAATACAAGATTTAATTAGTGAAAACATACAGTATATTCTTATTTTCAATGGACTGAGAAAATACTGATTATGACTGCTTTCCAACACAAAACATTTGATTTTTCAGTCAAACATTTCAAGCACTGGTGCTAGTCACTATATTCATTACCACTTGGCATTAATATTGTTTTAAAATGTTAACATCAAATCACATTGAAAGAGACAAATCTGCTTTAAATACTAATCAGACTTTGGGAAGGAAGACTGTGAGGGCTTTACAAATGCTAGATGTTGGTCTCAATGTCTGATCAGTAGTCTACAGTTTGGGGATTTTTTTTTCTGTCAGTAACGTTAATACAGGGATTTGGAAAAAAAGAAAATAAAAGTAGGACACACTTACCCACTCTTTAGCAAACTTTTCAGATGATTTGGGACAGAAATAAAGAGGAAAGTGCAAAAGACAGGAAAGAGAACATGAAGATAAACAATAAATAAACGAAAATCTTTAAAAAAAAGAGGGACATATGAGAACAGCAGCGTCATGCACAGAAACAATAAGCAATGGAAAATGAAACGTGATCAAAACCTCCTTTCCCTGAAATATCAGAGATCGCTCCCTGTAGCATTTGCAGGCAGAAAAACCAGGGGAAGGGATGGGATTGTTCCTAACCTCTGACAGTCTCTTACGGCTTTCTTTCACTCCAGAGAGGATGGCGACCGGCTGCCGACAGGCAGGGCTCAGCATGGGGGCAGCTGCGCACCCTTCACCAGGAGGTGCCCAAGGGTGAACCCTGCACCCCAAGGCAGGGCAGGGGTGGATGGTACAGCTCTCTGTGGCCAAGGACCTCACTGGGGTCACCTGCAGCCTCACCCATGCAGAAGGACAGGCTGGCACCACCGTGCCACAGGCAGGGAAAAACATACATCGACAAGTAAGGGATATTTAAATGTACAGTTCCCATTTCCATGTCCTACTTTGCAGGTCAAGATATTTTTCCCTTATAGGAACCATAGCTATGATTAATCTGTTTCATGCAGAGTTAGCCCTTATCAGCTCCCAGGATTGACCTGGCTGTTCCCAGCATGGATGAAGATGTAGCTGCAGGGTGACAGGGACCTGTAACAGCTGGGTACAGGTAGGAGCTGCTGATGTCCCCGGCACACACAGCCGGGACCTCCTAAGGAGGATGAAGAAAGGACTGTGTATCCCTTGGGGGTGTCTTCCCCATGATGTTTTCCTGCTGCTGCTGCATTTTCTGTGGCTGTGGAAGACCTCACAACCAAGGATTTAGCAAACTGCGTTCATTAGGCAAATCATGGGTTTTAACTCAAAAAGGGCTAACAATGCGCAAAACAATACCCTGGAAAATGCACTGACCAACACATTTCCAACTAAAAGCTTGTTTAAAAAGCAAATAGAGCCCCGATGGAATAAAATTGCAGGTCTGGGAGCAGGAGAGGACCCTGTGCAACACGAAGGAGGTGTTGGTAGGACCCTGACCACTCATTCCCATTGCTGTCACGGTCCCTGGGGCAGACTCAGACTCGGTGCCAGGGCTGGTGGCGGTGCAGAACATGGCCCGAGAGGCTGCGGGTCCTGCCCTGGTCAGCCCCGGTGATGTGCACCCATCACTGCCCGCCCTGCAGCCCCAGCTCCACCTTGGGACCATGAGCATCACCCAGGATGGGGTCGGAGAAGGCGGCAGTTTGGCGAACAACTGCCTGGTGGTGGCTTTTGCAGGTGCCTGGCTCGTAAACCAGCACTTCCAACAGCTCCTTCAGCATTTCTAATGAAAACGCCCGAGGTTAAAGATCACATAACTGGTTTGCTTTACCCAGCCTAGCCCCTGCTTTCGATTGAGTCCATCGCAGCTTTCTATTAGCTCAATTATTACGATCCGTAATCAGTGCACTACAATGATTCAACTTGACTTTATGTGATGAGTATCTTGCCTTGTCATGTAACAGATTGTGTGTACGTTGTATTTCTCTAAGGACCATCTGACCTTAGATATTAAATAGAAACATACTAGACCAACTGAGAAACATTTAATACATACATTTATCCCCTTAGATGTATTAAAAATTCAGAGGAAAAATAAATATTTAAGATGGTAAAGTATGTTTACCAAATGTTTTAACAGCTGCCTTTAGAGACAAGGAAATGGAAATGAAATGATGGGTGTTTGTTTCGCAGGGTAATGCTCGCAAAATGCATTCAAGTATCTGTCAAAGTGAGTGTCACCGAAGGTGGTCCTAAAGGGAAGGCCATTGCGGTGGGAGGGAAAACGCAGGAGTGAGGTCACGTAAAGTGTTGAGGGAGTCTCTGCTCATGTCCAGCTTGAACCAGAAAAATCAGCAAAATCAGCTTGGTCAGAAAAATCAGCGGTTTGTTTCTGACCAAAATGCCTTCTCCAGCTAGGCCTGGGCCAGCACCCCTGCCTGAGCACTGTGGTGGGCAATTTGAGCCCGTTTTTCTGCTTTTGAACTGTCTGCAAAGCTACTATATATTTTAGGAGCCAGGTGGCAGCTGTACCACTGAGGGAGGGTCCTGCCATTGAGGAGCATCTGTCCCTCCCTTCCTGCCTGTCCCTCCACAACGGGGATGCAGGCTGCCATGCGCAGGGGACAGGGCGGGACAGAGGGACTTAGTGACGCACAGACCCAGCTCTCTGAACTATGGAGGAAAACACAGGCTCAAAATCCGGTTTTTCATCCCTCTGCTGTCTATCTGCCTGTCTCATAATTTCCACCGGGGATGGGAAGAGGTGGGATGGTATATTGTACTCCTCTTGTGGGCTGTAGTGACAGATTTATATCTTAACTGTACCCCTCATCCCCCCACCCCGCCCCAGCACGACCCGCTCAGTGCACAGGTTTAGACAGCTTCAAGAAGAGGAGATGGAAGGAGCTGAAATACAGAGTGGCACGAGAGAATGGAGGGGGAGGTAGGGATGCTCATTAAAAGGAAGAAAAGGAAAAAGGAGTGTGTATAAAATACTGCAGCCCTAAATGGTAACTTATGCACTGATAATTTATATCTGTTTTACAGGCCTATTAGTTCAGTTATCTGTTAAAAACCTCATGCCCCAGCAACTGCTGCTGTCTCCGGGCTGCCGTACCAAACACCTTCTTGAAGTGGCACAGGCAGATTTGCAGAGCTAATACCGCCGAGACACAACCCTGCTGCCAGTTTGACTCAGGCCAAAAATGCAACGTGACTGATGCTCAAAATTTGTAAGAAACTGTGGCAAACACAGAGCATCACAAGTCAGCATGGAAAAATGCAGCCAGTGCCTGGTCACGCCGTATCTGGATGTTACCAGTCTCATGGCATCTGAACACTTAACCTGACATTGTTAAGAACACAATGAGCTTGCTCTGTTATGATATTGGAGTCTGCTTGATCTCCAAAACATCCTGGTCCCCAGGGACTGTGCCAATGTAATGCAGAAGGGTTTGATTCTGGTTTGCACTGGGAAGCATCGCAACCATGGACCTTCCTGGCTGATGGGGCACTGCCAGGGCAGGCGCTGCACCAGCTGTGAGCTGAGGGATTTGGGGAAATAAATGGATATGAATATGGAACAGCACACAGTGGAGAAGTTCATGTCCAGGCTCGGACAACAAAAGCCTGCTCAAGATCTGCCTCAGCTGAGCTGGAGGATGAAGGGAGAACCTGATGATGAGTGACCCGAAACCTCTCTTGCAAGGTGACTGTCACAAATAAAATGTCATAACTGAAACATGTATAAGAAAAATAAAAAGAACAGGTGGGTCTGATCCAAAACCCACTGACACCAGGGCAAGGATCCCTGCTTCATCCAGTGGTCTTTGGAGCAATTCCTCTCAGAGGAACAGGGTGAGGTAAAAAATTTAAAAAAACCAAAACAACTTGCAATGATTCACTGCAAAATCTGACCACAGAAAGTTGTAGTGAAAGGGCTTATCTAGGAAATGCTGACGGGCAGCAGGATAGGAGAGCCAAACAGCATTTGTGAATTTATTCTAGACTGGTATATGAATATTTAATTTGGCTTCAAGCCACTGTAACAAAATGATCATTATGATGCATTTAATCTAGTCCAATTTACCATGTCTTTCTAATTCACGGATCAATTCACAGAAACTTCAAACTGCAACTATGGATTCAGAAGGAAAAAAAAATATCAGCAATTAATTAAAACAGGTCTTTTGTTTGGAAACTTGTGTCATTAAGAACTTGGAAATCCAGGACCATCGAGCCTGATGAGTATAGCCAGTACTCAAGGAAGTCACAGCAGCTGGAATTTCAGTTTACTTTTGTAAGTTATCTATTTTGGTGGGGTTTTTTGTTGTTTTGTTTTGGGGTTTTGTTATTGTTGGTTTTTTTTTTTTCTTACAAGCTTCACAGCAACAACACTTCTGTTTTCCTTATGTTTGTCTACAAAAATAGTCATACACAGAAAGTGTGTTGCCAACACCTGGCTCCAAGGTGCAGTTAATGACTCAATATTTATGGTCATCATCCACCAACCAAGCTTAAGAGATACCTTATGCACACCACAGTCCTTCCAAACAGTCAATCCTAAGTGGCAGGGATTCTGAATGTTTATATTCATTACATGTATTTGAGAGCAACCCCTTGCATATTCATCTGCACACTTCTTACGGGAGGGTAAATCCGCCACTGGTAACGGCTCTGAAACTAGTACAACAGGAGATAGGAAATGTCATTATATTGCCTTAAAAGGCTGTGAAAGGAAGAACCTGCATTTTTACCTCTTGGCCCATTTCCATACTGCAAAGCTTTGTTGACTGAGCTTTGGCATCCACCATGACATTAAACATGGTGCATATTGATTGAGGGACTCTGAAATCTGTTGACCGGCTGGTTTTCTGCAGCTTTACTTCAAATGCAATCCTGGTTCTGTTAAAGAAAGGAGAAAAAGACATTTCAGTTGCTTTTTTAAACATACTGAAGCTAGTAATAAT
The DNA here is from genome assembly GCA_013400055.1 of Nycticryphes semicollaris. NCBI lineage: Eukaryota > Metazoa > Chordata > Aves > Charadriiformes > Rostratulidae > Nycticryphes > Nycticryphes semicollaris. Next base: position 579,090 of record VXBJ01000825.1, read on the forward strand.
GTGAAACAATACTGAGAAGAGTTCAACGAACCAGAAAGACGAATGCTGCTGGGAGCGTTATAGTGCAATTGTTACAAATGTGCTTTTACTGAAAACGATTTTCCAGTTTAAAGAGAAATCCACTTTCCAGAATGCACACTATTTATAAAGTGTGCAACGGTTTCAGGAAAACTATGACTTTCTCATGCTTGATAAACAGTGTGATGATGTTACAAGCAGCAGTGTCAATATACACCTATAATTTGGTTGCAATAGCTGATTTATAACTACAGACAAATTGCATTAAAGGAAGCTCCTCTTGCTCTGTGATATCAGCTACAAGTAACAGAAGCACATTCGTCACTTGACTGAAATGACATTGCCAGATCATTGCACTTTTAGGTCTATGTTATTTTATTTGCTTGCTGAAAGTTCCTAATGGTCTCCTAAGTTTGCAGATGCAGTTTCTCTGAAGTGGAAGTACTCAACAGAATAAATCTGCAGAAAGCGCACGGGGTGCAGTGGGGCAGGTATGAACACATACACACATCGCACGAGCCCACACCTCTCTGCTCTCCTGAGCTACCACTGAGCTCAGATTTGGCATCCCTGGCATTTACACCCTGTGGTACACCAAGAGCTTCGCTGGGCCAAAGACCACAGGATTTGAGTCCGTGTTGTATTTTAAAATCCCGAACTCGACCATGGGGAATGCTCTGCAGTAGGGTGGGCATCGCACCTTGCCTTTCTCTGGAGCCCCTCTGCAGACTCCTGAGGTGCTTCACTAATCTAACCTCACACAGAACAATTATCACATCAGACAGAATCTGCCAACAAATTAACATAGGAGCTTCAATTTAGAAATAACAAATAATATCAGCTCAGGAATAACTCTGATCTTGAAAGATCCCCTAAGGATTATGCAAATGAAAACTCATTGACAAACGTGAAACTCCCATTCTTGGGATGAGATCTGGGCTGGTACACAGGTCCTGCTGCCCGGATTTATTAGTGAAACAGGCCTCCCTTCCAAGGACTGCTTTCCTGACAGCACCGAAATACAACCAAGTGCGGAAGGCGGGGTGGCTCCTCCATGGTATTCAACAGTTCAGAGACAGACGCGAAGAAAAATGTTGTGTCAAACTGAAATTGCTAAAGAAACCTTAGCCAGGCCCTGTTTGCAGGTGATATAAATAGGGAAGGCAGCATATTGGTTTACATCAGCAGTGGCATTTGAACTGATTTAATTACCAGTGCCAGATTTAGCCTGGACTCGGGGACTAGAATCTTGATAATTACTGAAAGGACCCAAAGTGGCTGGGATTTTCCATCTCCTCGCAGAGACGAGCATGTTCCTACTTACTTATGCTCAGAACCATTATATATAGTCATATCATTACAAGCTGGGCCAGGTTTTCAAAGAGGGGCAACATATTTGTAGAAAGGTTGAAGCAGTTGGGAAGAACAAACCAAACCCTGGCTTTCAGGCACACAAGTCCTTTTTCAGATATACCTGGAAACCTGCTTGTTTTCCCCAGTTATCTCATCTGACCTAACCTGTTCTGATTTCTATAGATCACAGCAGCTATAACTGCACTGCAGGTGTAGCAAAGGTGCCTTGGCTCAAATTAAAAAAAAAAAAAAAAGAGAAAAAAAAGAAAAGAAAGAGAAAATAAGTGTTTTGCTGGTGGTGCTGGGGGCAGAGCAGAGAGCAGAGCTCCAGCACTGGTTTTGCTCCTACAGGAAGGTCTGACAACTGGAGGACAATTGAAGCTCAGCGTTTGTGCCAGCAAAAGGACCTGAGATTCGTGCCAGCCAGAGGAGCTGCCGCAATAAAGGGGGACTTGCTCAAAGCCAAGGACATCACGACCATCTCACTGCACTTAAAATGCACTGGGGTTTATTCCAGAATGGTGAGAGAGCAAGCGTGAAGCTGAGGGCGAGTCTCCTGCCTACATCCTGGGGACTGAACATGCCTTCTTCTGCGGTGACGTTGCGTATCCAGACTGTGAGGAACGTATGAACAATAAATGCCATGCTCACACTTGCGGAGTGGCCAGGCAATTGTGGTACAGAACAGCCACATCACACATTGTGGCTAATATTAGCATCTACCAGCTGTATTTGGCACCCATTTTTCCTTTGGTTCATCTCTTTTTCTATTAATTTCCGCACAATGGAATGCAAAGCTCATTTCTTTCTCCTGCCTCGTCACCTCTGATGCCAAATGGACATGAATTATTTTGGAAAGGTTGGAAATTTAACCTCAGCATTTTGTTTTCAAAATGACAGCTGCCTCTATGTTTAGAAGTTAAAAAAATCCATACAACCAAACTTCTGCAGGTGAATGTCCCATAATGTGGCTGATGATACAACAGCATTTCTCATTTGGCAGCAGTGTGAAACCTGTGCCAAGCTACATGCTATACCCTTTCCAGGATCACTTTTTTGCTTGTTTGTCCATGGGTCTGTGTTGTTTTGGTGGCTGCTGAGGTCTTACTTAGGGCTATGCCTTCAGTACTCAACCTCGTTGACATCAAACTGCTTTTACAAAGACTTGAACTCATGTGCGGCACCAAAAATAAGTAACTACTTATAGACCTTGAAAGAATGGGTGATTTATTGCCTTACTGTGAATATGGACTCTCCAGTGTCTCCACAGAGAAGTGATTGCTTGGGAAAGTCCACAGCAATAGGGTGGCTTTCCAACACATCTGTGCTGGGCAGAGGTGAGCAGGCATCACTAAGAAATGGTGATTGAAGTGAAGCTTCACTGGTAATCAGACAGAAAAAAACCACTGCATCCTGTGAGTTCCTATGAGAAGCACAACTAGTTGGCTCACGGGCACCTACCTTTTCACACAGGACTCGATCATGTCACTCGCCATGAGCTTCAAGCGTTGCTCTAAGTGTTTTCCAAACTCCTCCTCAGGCCAGTGCAAATCCCGTATGAAGGTCTGTAGGGCGTCAAGTTTCCAGAACAGATCTTCCGAGGTGCCTGATCCATTGCTGGCAGAGCAAAATGAGAACAAAAGTCATAAGTGGCATCAGGCTCTTTGTAACCTGATGTGGAGACCATTCCTGCAACAAGTGTAGGGCAGACAGTAGTTTCATACACAGGACAACGCTGGCAATCTCCACCATCAGGATTTTGAGTTTTACCATACAGTTGCCTAATCTACCTTGCTGTCATCACCCACAAAACTTTCCAGACCAGATGAGTAAGACAACATTATGAGTTACACATATTAACGGGAAGAATGTGTGTATGGTAAAAATCAGCCTTAGTTAATAACCACATTAATGTATGTGATTATTAAGAATTAAGGCCAGAAATTGGGGTAGAAAATCCTTGATTAATAATAACTGCCATACTAGACTGTATGCAGTTATTAAGGTTTTGGGTTTCATGCAGTTCTCCCCCCTTCAAATTATACCTTGAGTTTGCCTTGTCCCCCACCCCCGGTGAGGCCCCCGTTTCCACGTAAGGGACAGTGCTAACAAGTGGTGAGCGAGGACACGCTTTATCTCTTGAACAGCTGAAAAAAAATCGGGGTAAGTCAATTGAGCTAAGGGCACTAGACATCTCTCATCCGGGAGTTTGAGCAGGACTGACCGCTGCACCTTTTCCCAGATCTGCCTCTTGCAAAGGCATCTACAGGACAACAAAATTTCCATTTTTAAAAAATTTGTTTTGCAACATCTTTGGTCTCAGAAAGCTCTGAATTTCTCTCCCAAGCATATATTCTCATACCCACACCCCTGCCCAGATGGAAGTCTTTGGTCCTGCAGTGTGTAGCTACACCGGCTCTTTTCACAGTATAATTATATCTCAAACCTCCACTTACAGAATAAAAATACAGAACTGGATTGCGGTCTGTTTGTGCAGAGAAATTTATGCATCCATAACCCGTTTCTCTCCCTCTCTCCTTCTCCCTCACTTTTTTTCAGAACAATTACCAAGGGAGCTTCAAGAGTTTCAACCCCCTCCTCGCATACCACTAATGCTAACACGGTAATTTATAAGATATTTAACACACCATGCATTACCACTTGTGCTGACATCCTCTATAGAAACAGATGAGGGAGGGTGTTTCTATTGTGACAGATGCCAGCTGCATTGAGTTAATGCTAGAGGAGATCAGAGCTAATGCAAACATGGCTACTGCAAGGTGAGAACCGTAGTCCCAACATGCTAGAGGGGTCCTGCGGGGTCCTGCGCTAACGGAGTTGACGAGATAAAGAATGAACCATCTCGGTTGTAGGAGAAACGTATCTGACACTAAGGAACAGGTAACACGTCCTTGATGGAGGGGAAGGGTGAGTAAAAGGAAACCAGGGAGATGAAAAGATAAAGAATCAGGCATTTCCGTTAACCAGGGGACCAGTCTGTACGACAATCTCAAGAGTTCATCTACCGCCAGTTTTAGGTTTCGTCCGGTTCACACCTCTGCTTGGGTATAAATAAGCTTTAGCAGTCAAAGTCCAGGTTTGGAACGGCATGAATTTATGTTTTAAACAATTAAATGTGAACAAATACAAGAATTGGTATTTACTACAGCAACACTATGACACCCAGTTGGTTGCAAAATTTTTTAAGTATTATTCTTGGTCTTTTTCTCACTTTTGATTAGGGCTCTGTGCGAGTGAACAACACATTATATTAATTTCCAAGGTGCACTGTTAATATTTTGCTTGTGAGCACCGCAGTTACTCTAATCACACAGGCAGCTTGCTCTTGAGCACTGGTGCTCGAGCGTTTCCAGAGGCATTATCCAATTTTCTGCCATGACATGATTCTTATCTTTTCAAGGGCAATACCACAAAGCATGCACAGAGAAAGATTAAAATTTTCAAGTACTCTTTACAGACAACTGCCTAAGCTAGCCTTTAATATAGCTATCTTAGCATGAATATGAGTTGTATAGCTTTGAAACAGAAACGACCGTGCTAATATTGGAAAGGTTTTAAAAATCCATTAAAAAATCAAAGATCAGTGTTTGTTTTACTTCTGGCTCGTTACCACTGCTCTGCATTACAGCCTGCATGAGGCAAATGGCAGAGGTGTTTTGGTGGACTCCAGGTGTAGATGTAATCGAGGGTGTTTCAGTAAGCGTGACAGGGGTAGTTTTGGAGGACTTCTTCAGTTTTATCTTTTAAGCAAGAAGGTAGGGAAAAAGCAACAAATCTGTGCAGGGCTGGCTGAGATCACCCCACACCAACCCTGAACAACCCTCTAGGAATTCGGATGGAGAACTGGCAAGATCTCAGTACCTGTGCTAGAGCATCTCGGGAAATGAGCTACCTCAAACGCCAAGATTTGGGTTGAGCCCACTGTGCATCACCATCCACACTTGCTTAGTGGCTGGGACTTTTAAGAGAAATCTGCTATAAAAAACAGAAGTTGCCTAATCTGTGCTCAAGATTTGTGATATGTCCCCTCTGAGCTCCACCTGTACACCCTGGGATGCTCAGACAGGGACCTGGGAGCACAAGGCTCCTAACAGATTGACTGCTTTGACACTGTGCCCAATTTTCCAGGCCATAATCTAAAGCTCACACTGAAAATATCTTTCTTTAGTTGGTCACGGCATTATTCAGGCTGTAATGATGGCAGTGGAGCTTCAATAGCTCTCTGGCAGCAACCCCGACATGAATAAAAACTCTTGCAGGGTGTCCTTCTTTGTTAAACTGTTTCATCAAAATTAAGACAAAACCTGTTATCTGGGGAACGCGGAGCTTGCATTACATAAAATTCACTTTTAGATCTACATCTGGTCCACAGAAATTGGTTGACTGGCAGTGAAATTGGTTCATCTTCTCTTTTGGACAAAACTCTTTGCTGAGACACGTAATGTCGCATTATAAACTCTGTGGTTCGTACGTTGTTCAGACCATGTCCCATTGTCGACAGCTGTTTTGTAAAGCAAGATACTTGCTCAAGCCCTCAGTGGGAGTAAGACAAATTTTAAAAGACTTATACAAAAAAACCTCAAAATACACATGCCAGAAATTCACTAGTGTCTCATTTAGAAAACGTCTAATTAACTGTAGCACTCTTTAAAGTTTTATATAATGCACAGAAACAAACAATACATATCCATGCCAAGATTACTTTAAATTTAAATGAGATCTAATTTGAACTGAATACACACTCAGAATCATAAATAGCAGCCATCCATGACGGTGCAGAAAAGCTAGGCATTTGTGGGATGCCTAGTGGGATGTTAACTGGTAGATTTGGTACTTTAGGGAGATTCACATTTGGTAGATTCACATTGGGCAGATTACTTGTTAAACTCCTGTGGAAGAAACAGACAGAAAGAAAAAATACCATAACAGTGACAATGCAGATGTAGCAGAAGCAACGTGACACTCATAAACAAATCCGCAAAGTTCACAGCACGAGGACAGTTAAAAAACTAAAGCAAAACACTTCAGGAGGAAGCATGAGTATGGAAGCTTAAGTGTACTGGGTTTGGCGGTCTGCAATAAAAAGTAAGTTACCAAAGAAACCCACAAAACAAACCAAAAACCAACCAGAATGAAAAGAAGAAGAATGACAAAGGAGCAAATTAACAGAGAACTCAAACGCCCACAGAAAACAACTGCACCTTCAAATCCTGATACCATTTCAGAGGGCAGAGAGCAGCGTTTCCTCGGAAAAATCTCTCTGGTAAGGAAGCGAGTCTCAGTTCTCGCACCCTCAGTTAGGCTGGATGAAAGAGCTAAGCTAAGGGATCGACTAGGGAATTGGGATTCAAAATAATAAACAGAGAACTTGAAATTCCAGCTGTGCGTAAGAGTTTTTCTTGCCACCAAATTCAACCGAGTCGAGATTTCACTCCAAAACCTCCCTGTTTATATTACGCTCTGCAAATAACCAAGATGGGCTCATCTGGAGCACCAGCATGGTGAACCACAAGGTTTTTCTTCGGTGAAGACTCGTGCCCTGGACCTGCCTTTGTGTCCCCTGAGTGGGGAGAATATGGTTCCCACATGCACTGTGAATGGACTGCACGTAGTAACTCCAGGACTGGTAAGTGAACGTTTCTTGGCTGGAAGCGGGCCATGGGGTGACTAAGACATTCAAAGGTGAATTTATGAAGCGTGTGCACTTGGGCACCATGACTTCAACAAATATTTTCAGATGTGAAAGTGTTTTGCAAAAAGAGATCTTTTAAGAGTGGGGGAGGGTATTGGTTTAAGGCAAGGCACTCTGCTGAAACAACGTGGGGTGGTAACAGCACCTCGTGCCCCAAGTTTGCAAAACTCCCCGACCCGTTTCAGACTGCTAGGTCTCTAGTTGTTATACCTGCTCTAATTGCATTTTAATAAGTATCTCATCAGAGTGATATTTTGCATGCAAAATAAAAACATCATGGGATTTGTGAAATAGAAGCCAGTTTCAGAAGTAATATCTGGTTTCTGGGTTAATCTAGTAATGCTACGTTGCACAGTGGCACACAATCCATAGACGGTTTTACAGTCCCACTTGAGGAACAAGACCAGTTGCTTTGACATCACTTTCCCTGCCTCTTTATTTGGGGTGAGTGAAAAGGGAATTAGGACTTCAGAATTTCAGCTTCACCCTGCACTGCTGAAGCTACCAAAAGCTTTTTGATCAATGTGCCCAGGCACAGCTTCAGTGTCCAAACTTCCCTGCCTCGGTGACAGCTCCGGGACACACCACCATAGGAGGTTTCTCCCATGCCCCTGGATGCAATTAGTTACTGTACAGGCACTATCATCTGGACTCTTGGAATATATCAAATTACACACTATGTCTTTCAAGGAATATTAAAATCTTAGCAACTTCCTTGAGTCAGATTTTGAACTCCATTTCTTACTGCAAGTTTTGCACATCAAAAGCCAAAGTAAGGGAATTGAGCTGACTGTACTGAATAAATGTTTCCTAATGCAACAGAAGAACTGAACCACTTCTCTGCAAGAGCTCAGCTTGTCATTGGTGGCAAGTCTCAGGGAATAGACTTTATTGTCATTCTCTCTGTGTCAATAAAATCCCATGTTGGGAAGGAAAATAACAATCCAAAGCGCTTTTTCTAGTGAAATCAAAAAGGTGTGTTCCTGTTTGCTTTTGTTTCTATGATCCTTAGTAGATTTGACTTCATGCTGTCTGCTTGTTCTCTTTGTTAGGCAGTAAAGCAGATATGGGAATTTACTAACGTAACAAAGCTGTCCATTGTTTCCATTCATACTGTATCTGCTATTGAGATGATATGGTTATTGAATGAGACACAGACTCCATAGTGATTGAGAGAGTGTTAAATCTTCAGAAATGGCAGTGCATGTGGTTAGATACTGACATGGAATAAATAAAGAAATAGCAAGAGGTGGACAACATATAAATGTATAAGGAAAAGCAACTTAAATAACTTAGCCAGATGGTAAATACATAAATCAGAGGACCTTTGGTTTTAATATTAAAATTCAAGAAGTGACAGTGTTATATTAATAAAAACACTGTATTAATAAAATATGACTTCTAGAGTAAACAGTATACTATATTCACACGGAAACATATTTCTTTTATACAACACATTATTTTGCTGATGCAAGGATATGTTGCAAGAATAAGTTAGTACTCTTAAAACAAAACAAAACAGCAAAATAATGGAGTATATTATGTTAACATACAGTAACTAATTTTAAAAATATTCTCCTGAATTGACATGCACAGTTTTGCAGGTTCAACCAATCTAATTATCTGACTAACAGTTGCAGTGAGACCTGTAAAAAATGATTAATATTCCCAACAAATGTTCCAGCCTGCAGTTGCTCAGACCAGAAAACTACAGGTCCAAGATAAGAAACTGCTTCTAGAAGCCAGCCATGCCTATTTAATATAGATGGCTAAATATAACCTCAGCCATCAGGCAGGGAATGTGGGCATTTGCATCAACAAGATGAGGGCTGTCTGATTTAAGACGACTCAGCTTCAGGACTGGATCCTGATACATTTGATAAAAGACGCGTTCTCTGGAGCTGTATTGCTTGTTTTCTTGGCTTCTTCTGGTTCATTCCCTTTTGTGTCTGTAAACGGCTTTCACCTGTACTGTCTGCCGGGAAATTCTCAGCGCAAACAGACTGGCAACATACTCCTGGACAACATCCCAACGCTCACACCGTACTGTAGCACCGGTCACAGAAAACAAGTCCCATGGCACCGGGGCTGCTCCTGTAGACCTGCCCTGCCCTAGCACTGCAAGGAGGGCAGAAAAATCACAGTATTTTCACTGAGTTGTCTCCTGGTTTCAGAACCGAGCGAAACGAGAGCCCTGTCCGTACTTAAACGCTCGGTTCCTATGGGATGCCTGAAATGGTTTAGTGAGGGGAGATGCAAACGCCTGTCTCTTCCATCACTACAAATGCTTACAGCCGTACTGCCGAGGCTGAGCAAATGCTCAAGCGCAAATCTTTTCGCAAAAGCCTTGATGTGAAGCAAAGAGCTTGCTAGTGAAGTAGGCAGTCAAATCTGTGCTCTTCCTCTGACTGACACCCAGAATAGTAACACAAATACTCATTTTCACTACAACGGTGCTTCTTTTAAGGGGAAACATCTTTCACTAGCATTTTGTAGGAGTAGAATCTCATCAAATGATTAGTATAATCATGGCGTTTAAATTCTCACATTTATATTAACGATACATTTATAAATAGTTCGCAAAGGGTTAGTGAGCAATTAGTAGATGCTAAAGCCAGGACTACAGTGTGGCAGAGACAGCCGTAGGTCAATGAGTAACGTCCTAGTCAAGGGGTTGCAATTGGTTGCCATTGCACCGGCTTTAGCATTCGCTCAAAGAGATCTTTCAACACAGACACACACACAGAGACGCACACACACACGTACGTGTCTGCTGGCTGCAAGATAAATCAGCGTTCTCTGAGAAGCCAGCATGAAAAAAAAAAACCAAAAAAAACCCCACCATTGCAAACCCTACTTTTCCAAGACCTCTCAACTCACCAGAGAACAGACCTACTCTGTATCCTCCGTATTTGGATGACTGTGCGAAGGACAAGCGTTCCACATTTCTCTGCGTGGATTCACACAAGCACACCAGCTGCTCTAGCTATAGGGCACGGACCCCCTGCAAATTCAGCAGCTCTGCAGAGGCAGATTACATAGCCCTCATGAGCACATTATATCGATGCTGTTCCCCCCCATGTTTTCAATACTTAACAGTATCTCTTTCACTGTTTGCGATTTCTATACCTAACTCCTTGTAGCATAAGGTGCAGAGTATTCGGCAATGAAAATAGAAGAAATACATGCTTGCAAACTGCCATCTGGTCAGGTTACGGAGGGCTACGTATTTCAGCCTTGATTGCAAGCACAAGCATAGAGAAACCCTTTCAAAAGACTCTTCATTGGGGAATAATTTCTTGGTTAACAGGAGATAATGAGATTTCCTTCTCACAATTAACTGTAGAGATCCAAAGCAGGACAAGAGTAAGCTCAGTGGAACAGAGAGACACAATGATCTACCTTTTCTGGCCAGCCTGAAGGGCTTTCTTCAAAGCAAAGGAAAGCTGTGGAAAAACATAGTGCACAGTGTTTCCAGTTCCCAAAAAGCTCTGCTGGAGAGGCAGCAATGGGAGGCCATGACTTGGATGGGAACTAGTTGGTCCAAACTATTTGAGAATCGACAGCTAAAAGTTCGACTGTGATGCAATATGGGTGTGGGGGGAGAAGGAGGTAGATACGTGAAGGCAAATCAAACAAAATAAGGCTCTGACCTGAGTTTCTCTGCAAGTTCGCTGTCGATCAGACAAAGAGGAGCAGGTGGTCTGCCCAGGAGGCAAAAGAGGAAGATGCCTTAACATTTAGTTCTGAACAGCACATCCAACCTGTCATAAGATCCTAGGGATGACACCCCTCTTTTTCCTTACACAGTATGTGCCACCCTCTGTGCGTTCACTGGTATCTTCCTTCGCTGGGTCACACTGCGTTAAGCCAGCATTTGCAACTCGCACTTTTGTGTGCGAGACACAAGAACAAAATACCAACTAGTGAAAAAAAAAAACAATCCCACCCCGGAGTGCATCTTTTCACCAGATGGACACAAGCTTCTTGTGAAAAGCACCCACTTTCCTGCTGGAAGAAATCTTTTAAATACCCAAGTCTGTAAGACAGATAGTCCGTCCTGGGCTTTCGCTTGAAACTGCAACGCTCAAAGCACTCTGTAACTAGAACTCCAGAAGGGAATAACCATTACAAGAGAACAAGAAAAGATCTTTTATAACTATCAAAGATAACCTGAAAATGATAGATACTGTCATACCCAGGGATAAAGCATTTTGACAGGCAAGTACCACAGCCAAGTACTTACGGACATCTACAGTTAAGCCACAAAAGTCATTAGAAGCCAGAATGATGTCAGCTTCTGAGAAAAGAAAAAAAGCAGAACAAATTGCTTATTGACTGCTTGACTGAGGCGGACAGGAACACGGAGTTAACTGCCTGTCTTTCGTAACAGACAAGGAAATACAAACATATTCATTACTAAAGCAGAGCTCTGAAACTAAAGTTAATGCTAACTTCGAAGTGCAATCCTGCTTGAAGGAGTGGCTGTAAAAATGGCATTCTCCTACTCGAAAGATCTATTTCTTGTATGTTTTCTGGGTCACATCTGCTTATTTGAAACAAGATTTTTTAGGATTTTTAATCCTGTTAGCCTGCAGACCAAAGACAGCGAATGGAAAGTGAGAGAGAATCCTGAATGCCAGCCACTTAACCCCACTCAAAACAGAGGGGATGATCAGGTGTCAAGAAAAGGCCTGAGATTTGGCAGGCAGAATCCTTACGGTTTCTGAGGATGCACAAGAAAGAAAGGAAAAAACCTGGGTGCTCAGACTCCAGGTTGCATATGGGAGGCTGGCTGCTGAACAAAATCTCTTCTCCTTGTAAACGGAACATATTTGGTGTGAAAAGCCCTGAAAGACCACACGTTCTTTTATACAGCAACCTCTGAGAGTGCAGTGCCACTTAACTTCGCCTAGAGAATCACAGAAAAAGCAGGAAAAATAGTCTTTCCAGAGGTCATCTGGTCCAAATCCCCTGTCTGAGCTACCACCAGACTCGTGCTGTTGGCAAAAGGTCGATCTTTCTCTTCTAATGCCTTTATTAGAAGGAAAAGTCAGTTCTTTTCCTTTGTAGGATCTGACTTGGCTCTTTAGAGCAAGCATGACAGGGTTCAGCAATGCTTCAAAACCTGTGAAATAACAACAGTAATCCAAAGCACATGCCACATTTTTATCATTCACCAGCTCTTGAGTTCGATTTGGGTTTCTCTCAGGCTACTCATTTTTCACCGGTAAACTCCTAGTTCTCTAAATTTAATAACCGATTCTGCCTGAATCACCTTGCCCGTGTTTTTTCTATGGTTTCTACACACCTAATCCTACAGGCCAGAGAGCTAGGACCTGGCAGAGCTACTCTGGGACACAGGGACGCTCAGAGCCACCAGCCGTGGGGCTGACGTGAGAAGCACACCGTGGCACTGTCCCCCCATGGGGTGGGTGGAAAAAATGAGTGTTGGGAAAAGTAAGCATAGCAATGACTCACACAGGTTACAGGGCTGGGCTGAACACAGTGAAAGAAGGTCTTTTTGTTCTGAAAAAGGAGCTATGGGAGTTCAATAGCAGCATTGGAAAAGGCCTTTTAGAATGGGATCCAAAAAGCCATGCCAGCTAAAAAGGTTTTCACGTTTTCATGCTTCCATGTCCAAAGGCACACGGCTGAAACTGAGGCAACAATGCATTTCAAAAAGCAAATACCATTTCCCTCATTAACTTGAAACCCCTGAAGAGTTCAGGCCTTCTATTTTTAGCATTAAACTAGAAAATCTAAAGCACTTTCTGCATGTCCAGTCTAATGTTTGCTAATTCATCTCTGTACGAATCTCCATCCATTTGCACCCAAATTCCGATTGTATCAAAGGAGGTTTCCTTACTTTACTGGCTCCCATGACTCCCGCTCAAAGCCCCTGTGAATTGACTGTGCAATTGAGGACTCCATCAGATCGACATATCTAACAACAAGTGGAGCAAACAGGTCTTGGAGGTGTTTGTGGAATTTTCCATTGCACAAATTATCTAGAATAGATAAATAAAAGTATAGTAAGACACTACTGTTACTAAAAACTCTGTAACAAACCACAGTGTGGCACTTCATTACACTATGAATTTGTCAGCAAACAAGAAACTTCAAGAACATAACAGGAGCTGGCATCAGGCACCAATGTTCACGACAAAGACAGCAGGGATGGCTTCTTACTCCAAACAAATAAACAGACAACAAATCTTTTTTTTCCATTAATGTCAAACTTACAAATACATTATCAGTTCCTGTGAATCAAACAGATGTCAGAAATACAGCATGGCAAACATTGTGGCTTTAGCAGGTAGGAGAATCATTTCTGCTATAGTTACTCCTGACTGTGACACTGGAAATTGCTCTCCGAGGATGAGTCCCTGGCTTTTTCACATGGTCTTACTGGGGTCCTGGTCTGGGCCCTAACTGAAGGCAATGCCAATTCGACCACCAGCTCCCTGAGGAGCGGCAGGACCACCCTGGGGAGTGCCAGGTCCCCAAGGGCTTTGAAAGCATGGGCTCGTGTGCTTTGGAAAAGAGCCTTATTTCACAAAGCACTATTCTTCTATTCTTTTACACTACTCCTACTTCCATTTTACTTTTTTTCCTCCCTTCCATAAAATCTTTAAAGCAGGGACTGTTTTACTCCATGTTAAATAAATGCAGTACACACATATAAAACAATACACACATTTAATGACAGTGAGATTGGGTACCTAATTCCCTGCTTACCAAGCAGCCATTACCAAGAGACGTGAGAAGATGAAGCAAAATAGAAGTTCAACTTCTCACCTTCAACTGAGGCATTTGATTTAAGGGGTGTCTGTCTGCTTTTTTCTCGTGGAAATGGAACAGAATCGAGGTGATGCTAAAAGAGTAGGTACTGTAAACCTCTACCCATCTCAGTTCTCTGTGCAGTACGGAGAGGCTGAAAGTGCTCTCAGTAACCTGAGCTGCCCACTGAAAAAGAAATGATCAAAATACAATACATACAGTCACTACGGAGGGAATCGTTTAGGAGCTGAAAGAGCGGAAAGCTGTCCCAGGTGTCTGGGGGTTGCACCTCTAACGCAGCATCCATATCCACTGCAAACAGTGACAGGAAGGTCTCCGCGTGCTCGACCATTAAGTCTGACCACCAAGCAAAGGCCTTCAGAGTTGGTAGAAAAAGATAACAAAGAAGTATATTAGTTCTAATAAAAGCGGCAGGGAAAGATGTTAGGCCACATATCTCAAAAAAGAAAAAAAAAAAAAGAAAAAAAAAGAAAAAAAAAGTGCATCCCGTGGAAACTACCTTTATTGTAAAGAGAACAGTGCTTTGAAGTGTTGCCTGCACTGGCAGTGCTAATCACAGGAATTAGGCACTGCTATTTTAATACAAAGGTTTCTCGTAAAGGACCTGTTCAGAGCTCCACCGTGAAGGCTTGCAGCTGTAGCATGGCAGAGAAGATTTCACCTGTTCAATTTACAATAAATGACTTCATTCATTGTTAATTATGCTAATTACCAGAAAAATCAACTAATTCCTCTTCTAAAGTAGAGAAATTTGGGAGTTTCTTTGCTGTGCTTGTGGGGTTTCTGCTGTACTTTTCAACAGTTTAAATTTTATTTGGATTCACTACTTCTATTTGTCTTGAAAAACTAGAAGCCTAAGACATTAAAATCCATCCACTCACGCTCTTCTTGAGAAACATTTCCAGCACGACCAGTAGAAGTTACTACAGCACTGTTCATTTTACATGGTTAGCTACACACATCCATAGAAACACACTACCACCTTCATAGTGCTACTGGTTAGGAAACCAATTAGGAAGCTCTATTATCAACATGCCAAGATAAAAAAACAACCAAAAAAAAAAGATATCTGCGGCAAGCCGGTGCTGTCACAGAGGCAGGAAAAAAAGTATATCTAAACTTGAAAACCGAAAAATATCAGTGAAGTAACTCATTCTCATGCATGTGGGTCCTTAAAATTCCACTGTTCAGGCCCTCTGACGTGACATTCACATCATACATGGCTCAGATGTGAATGCTGCAAACGCATGCATGTGTGTTTAGTAATCACTTCTGGCTGGGAACATGCAATATGAGAAGTGCTGTCGTTAGGACCATGTGCTGTCATTTTGAAGCGATAGGAAATTACTCAGGGACTTAACGGATCTAAGAAACAGCTTTCCGGCACTTTCCGGCAAGAAAAAGAGACCTCTATCATAGGCACAAGACTGGAGATGAAATGGGAAAGACTGGGAATAGAGGAATCATTTCGAAGAGGAATTGCGAGGCAGGAAGAGGTATTTTTTGCAGATTGTAGCAGACATGAATAAGCAGAATGGACTTTGGCTTTCTCAGGGCTCAGTTCTGATTCACTGATGAAGAAGTGCACTGATGTGCAGAGCACGGCTCCAGCTGCTGGTTCACTCAGCCATGGGGAGGGAGCAGTGCCCCACAGCTCGGTGACCGCTATGGACCCCTTTCATTCTTCCTATTTCGCCCTGACATCTCAGCTGCCAGTGATATCAGCAGGAGATCTTTGGGGACTACTTCCACTCCTTCATTCCCCCAAAATATAAAGTAGGCTGACACTGCTCTGCTACTATTTCACCAGTTGATATAAAACTGGTGTCAGGTTGGACATGGTGCTGGGCGTTGTGTGCCCAGAGCACATCCAAGATGTAAAATAACCAAAGTAACTCAATAGCCCCCAAACTAATCTTAGTGTTGGGCCTGCCCTGTCAGGGGGGTGAAGCTGTAGATGAGGTTGGCTGTGCCCTGGGCAAATGCCGTGCCCAGAGAGGCAACACCAGCAGGTTGCAGTCTCCCTGTGGTCACAGCGTGGGGACAAGGTGGCCACATTGGGCTCCTTCACCTGCACGCTGCTGCCAGCCCCCCACACATGGAGGAAGCTGGTGGGCACCACCGCAGCAACGCATGCCCTGGGGTGCTTGGAAAGCTCAATCTCTGATGCGCTGGTGGCCCTGGGTGTTTGCAGAGTTGTTTTTCTGGAAAAGCCAAAACCAAGGTGAGGGAGCCTGGAGGGCGATGCTCTTCAGCTCTTCCTCCTACGTTTGGTGCCGGTGTCCAATCAAGCACACAGCTGGACGCCTGGGAGGGCCACAATGGGAGGCGTCGAACCGCTGAGAAATTGCACCGGAACCGAAATCATCAAGACCCAAGTCTACTCCTGATGTCTGCTCAAACCTTCTCCCCAAAGCGCAGGTGGGACACCAACAGATGCTGAACAATGGGGTTGTCCTCTTAAAAATTAGTAGCTCTCTCCTGTGGTTTTCAAGGAGGATGCTGGGGCTGGATGTGGTTTTTCCAGCTGTGCCTCTGCCAGCCAAGAGCCTGCTGGGCTGTCTCCTCATCAGACACTACCCACAGAAGGACCAACGGCAATCAGCATTTTGGTGGGAAGGAAAAGAGGGGAGGCCAAAGAATATCTTCTGCAGCAAATTCCAACATAAACACTTGAGTCCTGCAATTTTCACCTGCTTCCATGTAAAAGGAAAAAGAAAAAAAAAAGGGCTACTTTTCAGACTTTTCAGAGAAATTGTGAAGAAAAGCATGTGGTCATTCGTGAAAAAAAAAAAAAATATAAAATGCCCAAACAAGTCACAGTTTTGCTTTTGCTGGAAAAGTCAAACTTTATCTCTGTTAAGACTCTAACTTATGCCGGGATCTTCATCCTCCTCCTCCCTAGTCTCAGTGAGCAGGACTTTCCTGTGGTGGAAGCAGTAACAGCATACCTTGAAAACCTCCTTCAAGATGGTAACATTTAATTTATTTACCATCTACTTACCTGCTTACTTTGCTCAAAACACAATGTAAAGGCGGGGGTGGGGGTGAGGGGGAAGTGTGCTTTCTAGCCAAACACACCTATTATTGTATATTTTACACATGGATACACATGTATATATGTATGACCTCAAGGAGTTAAAATACATATATACATATACACATACGTATACATAGAGAGAGAAAACACAAGTTTAAAAATAGGTGAATGGCATCGTCTCTGGCATTTGTCATCAGTCATCCAGAGGAAAGGAAAGGGTGGGAGACATCTGATGGGAGAGATGACACAATGACAGAGACCTCCCGCTGTCCCAGAATACAGATGTAAGCACATGGTTTCTGCTGCATCTCTGCCTGCGCTGGTTTGCTTCCTTCTTACGGGTAAGACAAACCCAACTGATTAGACACGGTACTTCTGCTGTGATGTTTTTTGAGCACTTTCCATGCTCTGAGTTTTATTCACTGGGTTCTCATTAGGGAGTCTGCCTGGATGCCCACGTGGGGAAAAATGGGGCATGTTTTAATTGCAAAAACTGTCAGTTTTCAGTGAATTAAAGGCATTTTTTCAGTTGAATAACCAAGGTAGATCAAAGAGTCTCAAGTCAAACCTTCTCNAAATTAAAGGCATTTTTTCAGTAAGTGGTGTGATTGAATTTTCTGCTGAATAACCAAAGTAGACCGAAGAGTCTCAAGTCAAACCTTCTCCAGGTGAATGGACACCATATCAAAAAAAACCTCACCTGGAATAATTCGGGAAAAAAAAAGTGCAACACCTCAGCAATTGTCATTGCACAGTGAGAGCATATTGTGGCTACAGTGCGGAACAAAAGTCAGAGCTAAACCACCCAGCCTCTTCTCTCTCTTCCTTTGGGTACAATTCGAAGTGTGCAGAGCACTGGCCAACTGCCTGTACCCTGATGAAATGCCACAGCCACCCTCAGGACAGGGATTCAATAACGCACCGACAGCGTGCCAGGCTTCTGAAGAGAGATGAATTTCACCCTTCCAGGTCACCGTTCAGAACAAGGGACCGGGATGCCTCCTATCCATGTTGGCATTAACCTTCTGTCTCTAATCAAAACCTTGTGACACAAGAGATGTTGGAGAACGGTTTCAAGTCTTCCTCCTGGTGAGGATCTCGGCTGAACGCGACCGGCCCTCTAACTGCTTCCTTCAGAAGTCTACGATTTTCAAAATAACCTGCATTTTAATAACAGCTCCTTCCCGGCTGGTTGTACATCCAGCCTGTGCTGGTGATGAGTGGAATAAAACACTTGTTATCCTTGGACAGGTTATTAGTACGCAAGCGCGGGGCTCTCGGGCACCCCCCCCCTCGCTTTTGTAAAAACAAAGTTTATTTCACTCTTCACCCCATATATTCTCTCTCTACATATAAATACTGTATATCCAGTACAAGGCACATACAGACAAAACCAGAGGAAGACCACTACCATTCTAGGCACTCGTGTAGTACTTAGCCCATCTCCACCACAGTGTACTAGAAGGTCGGGTGAATGCAAAACGACAGAGGTAACAACAGGCTGAGGAGAGTCCAGGCAGGTAGGGTTGTGTTGGGATGTAACTGCAGCGCTCGTAAAATATACCCATTGCTACATGCATGGACCGGAGTGCTGTGCCACATTTACCCTCCTGTGTCGGGCTACCAGCTCCGCAAGCAGCCGACTCGAAGTTGCTGTTACATTCCTCGGTCAAAGTTACGGAAGCGAGGGCAACCCCGGGTAAAATCCCAGTAGGAAACATGGCACTGAGAGGGCATGCACGAAATATGACAGGAGTGACTCGTTTCATTCGGTTTAGTCACATACCTCTTTCCCCTGCCAGGATCATCCAAGATTGAATGAACAGTAGAAAAACAGGGAGGAAATTTAAATATGTAATCAGGCATTAGTTGGGTGTTTCGGATTGTCGTGGTTTATCAATAACTTAAATTATACTGCAAATTTAATATACACCGCAATGATTTTTAGGTGATTGTGAAATTATTTATCAAATGCTCTTAATGCAAAATATAGTGAGTATATATATCAACGGGAAGGAAGAGAGAAAATAGTGAATGAGTGTTACATTACCTACAGTCATAAACAGTAACTGTTCACTCTGAATTTCAAACCAGTTAAATTTCAATATGTATCCGAGAGCACCAGATCCACAGAGAACAGAGGCCTCAATCCTGCAAATACTTACACGGGTATGCAACGTCACCTGCTCGGGCAGGAATGTCCCCACGCGCTGAGGGCGGGACTGCAGCCAGCAATGTCAGCTGCCTGTGGGGTCAAGCGTTTCCAGGATCAAGCCTTGCGCTTTTCTCATCTATATTTGACTATGGCATGGTTTCAGTGGTTTTACAACATGAATCTTTCCATTAAAAAGAGTTAACAGCAGTTGCACTAGGCTTAGATAACCCAAAGAATGAGAGTAGTTCATCCTAACCTCCGTGACTAGTAACTGAGGTACTCCCAACAAGCCAAGGCAGAAGAGGCCAGCAGGAAACCAGGTGAGTTAATCACGTACCGCAGGGGCCCAGGGAAAACCCCTGGAAACAACCTGAACGCTCAGAAAGGGACCAAAAATGCACTGTTTTGTTTTGTGATGGTTTTCCTTGCTCCAGCTCTGGGCAGCAGGAGCGGTAAGATGCTGCAGGGACCCCGCTAACCCTGGCTGCAGGCACAAACACATGGCATTTTTTGGAAAGGTGACCTTTCTCAGAAGTGGACGGGCTTGCTCTTGTATGTAGTTGGTGGAGAATACATTTGGCCAGATTTGTCTCCTGCTGGCGCTGTATGAAAGGCTGCAGTCTGACGCAGAGGAGAGCAAAACTTAATTAATCCCTCCTTTAGCCCTTCCCTCCCCTCGGCAAAAGCAACCTCCCTGAACTGAACTTCGCCTTCCTCACGCTCCGGCACCGTTACTTAAGAATCCTTTTTTTGCCTTTTAAAGGAGATAACCCAGCACCCGTTGGGAAGCCACCACACAAACAGACAGAGCTGCCAGCAAAGCCACCGGAGCCCGCTGAAGACCTGGGAAGGGGAAGACACACGACCTCGCAGGGCGCCGCTGCTCACCTCCGCATGGTGTTCTTCATTTTGCTGTAGGACTTCAATTACCAACTCTGCCAGACGTATTGTATCTTCTAACTTTTTAGCTGGTGTGACTAACCGGCCTACATTTTCTGTAGTACAAGAATTCGAGTTAAAAGGGAGGCAGAATGAAAAGCTAGACGCACAGTAAGTTATTTTAGAGGTTTTTAAAAAAAAATAAATCCCATAATACTCTACAGCTTTAAAGATCTTTTCATGCATATGTTAAATGCTTATATAATTAGTACTGAGCAAACCAGAAAGCCACATTCGTTATTATACTATGAAAATACAGTGCTCCAGCTCCGAATTTCACAATACTGTCAGAGTTGTTTTGCTTTATGGTGAGATGGCGGCACTTCATTAGCTCAAATAAGAACATCGCATTCCCTAAAGACAGCATCTGGCCATTAATATACGAACAGTATGTATCCTTCAATGTAGATGATGCAATTATAGAAATCACGTGTATATTATTTGAAAATTCTTTTAAAGAAGATCGATTCAAACAAATCTGTCTGTACTTTCACTACATTGTCAGACTTGAGCAATTGAAATGTCACCTGCTACCGAAAGGAAAAATTTGCAGGTCTGCCTTGCTCCAGGATTTAACTCCACAAGGGTCAAGGAGTTACGCATGCTGGAGGGAGTGGAAAGTGGTAATTCCCACTAAGGAGTTCGTAGGAAGATTTGTACGGGAAAAAAAAACAAAGATGCAACTTTACAGCAAAAACCCCGCAAACAAACCAAAGAGTTTAAATCCTGGAGCCTGGTGTTTAGCTATATTGAGCTATTTTGTTTTCTGAAGTCTTCAAAAAAGAATTAAATTATATTCTTCTAGGTAATTTCTATTATTAATAACATATTAAAGATCCGAGGAGGTAACGATCTGGAACATTTAGAGTGTTTCAGGAGAAATAGCATGGAGAAAAAGAAAACAGTCACATTTTCCTTGAACAACAGCTTCCGCAGAGCTGGCCGAGTGCGACCAGGGAGGTTTCCGTGCGCTGACACTCTCTCTTCGCTGCCCCGAGGTGTGCAAAGTCACACCTCCACAATGACCCCTCTTTTGTCCTCTCCGTGGTATCAAAGCTGGAGGATTCATAAATGGGTGAAGTATCAAAACCCTGCAAAACTTTGCCCGCTCCTCGCTGTCCCTGAATACCTGTTTACAAGGGACACGTTTCCCATAAAACGGAAAGCCCTATTTTTCAGAATTCCCACATTTGGGTGGCTGAGGGAGGGGTACACGGCTGGTTTTCAGGGGTGCTCAGCATCCCAGTCAGCAGAAAACTGGCATTACAGGCACCCAGCTCGGCCGAGAGATGCAACATGGTAAAGCACCATGCAAATAAACTCTACTTTTTTGCTGATTTATGCCACAGATAAGGGCCTTTGGGCATTTCTTCTCCAGTTTGCCTTTTGTTTCCTGGATCACTGGAAACAAACAAACAAAAATTATCCAGATTCCCCTTAATATAATTTTTGGGGCAAATTCTGAAATTGGAGAAGCGCTGCTTTATTCCTCACTCTTTCTCCTGTTCAATCCAGCACCCTCCAGGCTAGAGGAAATAGAAGCCTCTTCCTTTTGCAAAAGGAGTCCAAAGACATGTCCCTTAGTAAACTCTGGTTGTTTCTGCACCTCCGAAGCCAAGGGGAAGCTTTTGCATTGATCAGAGCAGCATCAGGCCCATTCTCATTTGCAACACTGATCTGTTCTCAAATACAACTAAAAGACAAAAGTGTTAATAAGAACAACTGCTCAGAGATGCTGTCTTTAAAGAAAATATTGATGCTTATACAACTTTGGCAGCCAGCAGATGTCAATCTTAATTTTTTTTCTTCTTATTTTAAATATTTCCCTGGTTAAGTTACTATACATCAGAATATTCTGCTAAGATAGCTGGAGCACTGACAGTTACATGAAACGTATACGATATACTTATCAAACATTTCATCCAACATCATGTAAAGCTCATACATATTTATAGTTTTCATGCAAAATGTTATG
The DNA here is from genome assembly GCA_013400055.1 of Nycticryphes semicollaris. Classification (NCBI taxonomy): domain Eukaryota; kingdom Metazoa; phylum Chordata; class Aves; order Charadriiformes; family Rostratulidae; genus Nycticryphes; species Nycticryphes semicollaris. Next base: position 601,087 of record VXBJ01000825.1, read on the forward strand.
CAACAACAATGTTATTTTGTGCTGACGTTGATATTTGAAAATGTTGCATATGTCAGACATTGCTAGACAAAAAAATGTGGACATTTTGAAATAAATGCTACCTCTAAATCTCTAACACCTACCACATCGCGCTAGGTATTTTGTATAAAGCTGCACATGAGAACTAGCTTTCTACTACTACACAAGCAATTGCTAGACTAGAAAACCACTGAATAAAAGGAAGGAAGACTATTACAGTACTTGGCGGCTGTTTGGCCATGCCTTTGAGCATATGATTTATCATGTTAGTCTGCGTTTGAGGAGATGATGGTGGCCCAGCCGGTGGCTTAGGCTTGGACGGACGGGCTGCTTGTGCATGACGGAGAGAGACGCCAAAAGTAAAGAGACAAATGACTTCATAAACAGTGACAAAAAGATGGAAACTTCAAAAGGAACATAAGCAGAAATGATCAAATACAAATGGAGTAAGCTGCTGGGTTTTTGCTTATCTCGGTACTTGAAGTATTACACAGTAATGACACCATTTGACAACATATATTCTAGAAGTCAGCAGATTCGAACATCCTACGTCTCTGTGCAATCAGAAAGCTAAAAATCCAATGCAAGCATGAAACTGCACATCACGCACCCATGTGAGGGAACTGAAATAGGTTAATTCAGTTAAAACCTTGGATTTCTGAAAAGGTAAACTAAAAAAGCTGACTTTAAGTCAGTGCCCCAGTGCTTAGGTACATTTAGCAATAGAATAATGAGCCACAGGAATTAATTGCTTTGCAAATATCAATTACACATTTTAGAATTAAACGTCACTGTTGGTTAAAGGGAGCTATAAAATATTCTTGTGCAATTTAAACATGTAAAAAAATCTGTCACTTAAAAATGTGTGGTTCCTGATCGTTTCCAGCTCATTTAATTATTTTCAACTTGGAATTCTAGTGGCTTTTATATTCTGGGTTGAATCATATATAAAAACTTGCCAGCTCTATCAAATATGTTACTTGCTATTCCAAATGTTAGAATACTGCAATCAGGACTTGACCCATCTGTCATATAGTTTACAATATCAGCATAGGAAAAATTCAAAGAAAATAGCCTTTCCTTTTACATACACTCAGAGAATAAATTACGTACCGTGAATATATTAACACAATAGCTTCTATCCCATTTAATAACAGTTTTTAGCAGCATTGTGACTATTTTTAATAATGCCATTTGCAAGGAATCTGGCATATTTATCTGGACATTCCATTGCCAAAAGTCCTTGCCATTTTGCTTGCATTTTCCAGTGGGGGAAAAAAAAAAGCGGTTGGCTTGTGCAAAGTAGATTTCTGATTGCTTTTAATTCTTACAGAATTATAACACTTATCAAAGTATAATAAAGAATATTCGAGTAAACTGTTAGTTAAAGAGTATGAGTTAGGTTTGTTCCCCTCTCCATACGTAGAGATAGATACACATACGTACACAAACACACATACAACGCACACAGGCACGCACACACACACACACATTTTTAGTCTTTTAAGCTGTGCAATGATTTAATTCAGGCTCTTAGATTCAAGCTACTGGTTTCTGGCTTTTTTGTTGTTGTTGTTGTTTTCTGATAACAGGAATAGCAAATCTATTTGTTCATGTCTGGAGTCACCCTGGTCTTTGTTCAGTGTTTACCAAGGGTGGCTTTGTCCCCCAGAAACAAACATCTCAGACTCAAGTGACAAAAATAACTGCTTTTTGGGCATTGGCCTAATGACTTTCACTCTAATTTAAAACATAAGTAGGAATTCAATTTGGCTACTCACTGATGGCTCCTGAGCTCAACATGTAGATTTAGGAAGAATATTTTACTGCCCATCCCTATGGAGAGCAGTTTGTGCCAAGGTCCCTGGAGGGAAAGGGACTGTGGGGAGAGGGGACCCCACACCTCCTCCCACCCACATCCAGCAACTGCGTGGTGGGAACTCAGATCAGTCTATTGGGCTGAATCAAAGAGAGGGAGCTCCTCCTAGGAACATCAAACCCAGGGGACAATCGCATCCCAGAACTGCATCCCACTGCCCCTCTCAGTGCTGTGACCCTCAAGCACCCTTAAATCTGAGTCCAGCCCCTGCACCATCAACAGGTATCCATTAAAAAACAGATTTTGGACTTCACAGTCAACCAGACCCCCTAGTATCAAATGGGCCTGACTTGTGCATGTGTTTTCTGTCCTAGGGAAAAGTCATTAGCAGAGGAGGAAGAGGCAAGAGATACAGCAGCACCGGGGCTTCACGAATCGCTAGCGCGGCGCGTACAGAACAGCTTGGAGGAGGCTCCTGCTGTGCAGTTGTCAGCACAGTGCCCCGGCGTGGCTTTCACTTCTCTGAGGGGGGGACCTGCAAGAGATCCCTCCCCTGCGCCTCACCCCTGCTCCTGGCATCTCTCTGCCGCCTCCGGCTCTCAAAAACCAGCCTCCGCAAGGGATTGCAGCAGGTTAAGCCACAAACTCTCAATGTAATTCTGATCTGGCCCAATCTGCAAATATTCAGCTCTTTTGTTCTTTTAAAATTTTGAGACCCGAGTCTCAGGCTCTTGCACGATGGCTGCCAAACCACCTGGACTTGAAGGAGAGGAGATGAAGAGCTCTTTCTCCCTTCCTTGGGGCGCTGAACACCTCGTGAGCCCTGACCCACACTTTTCTTTGTTGCCTCTTTATTGCAAGAAAATTTAAAAGGATTTAGGTCTGGCTGAGGAAAGCGATTAATTTAATCCGTAAATTTAAATAGAAAGGAGGCTGTGATGGCAATGCCCTGTGAGTTGACGTGCTTCTCCTGCTCCAGGTCTCAGAGATGATACGGGAGGTCCCTTTTGCGGGGTGTCTCGGCTCCTGCTGGGCGCGAGGGGGATGCGTGATGCCGGATGGGGTTTACGGCACTTGCCAGCGATCAGCTGCAGTGTGTGTGGCAGGTTTTGTTTCACTTTGGCTTTTCTTTCTTCCCTGTCCTTTTCCTCTCTAATCCCTTGCCACAGCCACTTTAGCATCAGAAATGCTCCTGTATTCATTGCTCACGTGTGTCAAATGGGTAAGATTTAAACACCTCCAAGAATGAAATCAGAGGCAGGAGCAGCTTCTTCCTTACTAACAACCAGCGCTTTCCTGGACAAACTTCTGCCAAAGGTTTTTACGCTTTCTGCATGATACTTGCAAATAAAATACTTGCAGAAACTCGAATTACTTGGCAAATTCTGGGATTCTTGCAATAAGCTCCAGCCTGCAATGAGTTTAACAGGTATATTAAAAAAATCTGTGCTACTTTGGTGACGTACATTGAATGCCATTTATTGTGTGTGACTCCTTATAGAATGGAAGATTTTCAAACTACGTATTTCTCACTCAGCACCATGATTTCTGCTCGATAGGCTACTAACACATCAGCAACAGTGAGAATTACACTTGCAATGGGAGAAGAGTATTATTGACTTTTCATATTTTTTTAAAAGCCTAGCCACTGACTCAATGATTTCCTTGTAATAATTAAAAATACACGACCCCTGCCAAAGGCTTTGGTATACAAGTGTTATGTGTGTGTTCATTTGTGGGCCAATCATGAAAATGATAAAAAGAGCTGCTGTCCTCAAGATAACTATAAAGAATAATGGACTTAGCCTGAGGACGAGGCAAAGCAGCCTTTTATTATATCTGTGAAATGAATTTGCTTGTATCGGAAAGGGATTTAAACGATGATATTTTTTTCTTAAAAATCTTACGTCATCTTAAAAGTAAGAAAAATTCATAGAATTTTTTTTACCTCAGAAGGAGACTCTAATTCAGCTCTCAAGGCTCAATATACTGAAAAGAGAGCTGATCTTCTGACTTTGTGTGAAGAATTTTTGCATGTCTGAATTGTAGCTCATGCCTCAGGCAGCGAGTCGCTCTGCAGTTGGTAGACGACTTGTAGAAAGATAATGGCACAATGCAGATCTTTGTGATTTCTGCAGCCCTTGTAATAACTTTGCTACTGCTTTAAACGCTGCCTTGGAAAGGGCGAGAGGAAATCTTGAAAGCTGCATAGAGATTCTTTGCTAAATACAACCAAATGCCATTTCAAGGAATGAAACAAATAAAGCCCCAGTTCAGCAGCAGACTAATACAGGTTGTACTCATGCCTGAGTTAAAGTGAGTGATTTATCAGTGACTTCAGTCTCCACTCCCACATACAAAGACTGATGTTTTCATACACTTCGCACCCATATTTACTTGTGGAGTGTAATTTTATTTTCTTTTTAATCTTTGGGGTTTATCACAAATGCTGGGAGTGTTTGCCCAGTGATGGTTGGGCTGACCATTGCACAGGAACTATCCTTGTCTCGGACCAGGTTAATCATTAAGCAGCTCAGCCCCTAATCCTTCAGCACCCTCATGAAGAGTTACGGATACGTGCACAGACCTTCCCAGGCTGAGACCCAGAAACAGGGAAGGCAAGTGACATTCAGTGAGCTTGGGGACTGTGACAAAGGCTAGGATGAAAGCCTTGATACCTACCACTGCTTCTTAACAACCTGCTGTATTGCTCTAGTCAAAACCTGACCCCTTTTGCACCCTTTTCCTTGGCTGAGGACACTTGCCACGCCTGCTGGGGCGAGTGCTACGTGCAAGATGCTCCATGGCTGGTGCCAACTTGAAGCTGACGCAGCCAAAGCCGCCGTGCTCTGTCCCTCTCCTGGGGGTGCACCCAGGTCCTCAGCCCAATGCAGGCACCTGAGAGATGTCTGTCTCTGCACGGCCACCACAGCTGCCCCTCGCTGCTTTGCGGGCAGCACCAACCCTGGCACTGACTGAGTTTTGGCTTTGCACCCACCCTGAGTGTGTTTTTGAGGGAGGCCAGGCTTCTCCACCAGCATTTTCAAGAGAAGCCAGGCTTTTCTGTCAGCCTGGCCAGAAAGTGGCAGATATGAGGAGGACGGTGCACACCAGCCATGCAGCGTGGTGCGATGCTGCGCTTCCAGAGCGAGCCATGCTTCCCAGGACAGGGGCTGTAAAGGCTGCCAGACAATCAAAACCCTGACATTTTTGGATAGCTCAAAAGTAGCTGATTTCCCTTGGTGACAGAGCAATAGGAATTCAGCGGGTCCCTCTACTTTCTGCTTGCAGCCTGTGCCCCATTGCTCTGCCACCCTGGCACCGAGCAGTCAGGAGAGATTCCCACATCTCCTCCACTCCTCAGCTCCACGCATCAACTCAGCAGCACCACGAGAAGCCTCTCTTTACAGAGACCAAAACCAAAGCACAATATTTTGGGTTGAAAACTAAAAAAAAATAATAATAAAATAAAAATCTTATACTAAACACAGTCAAGTGCCAGACTGACAAGTATCGCCTCGGCTGGCACTGAGGCACTAAAGCTGCTGGTACCCAACTCCAGCAGGACAAAGTGGCACTTGTGCTTGTGGGATCCCTCAGTGCCATGGCACTCCAGCACAGGGCAGCACATTTCACAAGTCCTGTGCTTGTAAGATGGAGAAGTTATTCTTTTCTAAAGGAATGATGGATTCCTGACTTTATATAAATAAGCAGACGAATGCTTATTAAAATGTTGCACTTATTAATCTGAGTGTTAGTAGTTTTGTCTGGTTAATAATTAAAACAAGTCAATAATTAAAACAAGTCATTCATCTTTAATTGTTTTAGTGTAATGTTCTGTTTAATGTTCTATTTCAAATCAATATTTTTAAAGCTAGGCAAGAAACTAAATGCTCTTCATGAGAAAGGACATCAAAGGGTGACATTGTTGTGTTTAAGAAGTTGATTTCAGTATCTTATTTTTATTCTTGCTTCTGGCCAAATAAATAAAAAGTCAGGCCAAAACCCAGTCACTTTTGACTCCACTTAAGCTGGAGGAACTGGTTTCAAGTTGAGTCCTGCTGACCTTGCCCGAAAATTTTTCATTAAAGATAATGGGAGATTTGTGGGCATGAAGCAGCGGAGTCACAGCTCCCTGTGTCCTTTTACTCGCTCCAAGCATCAAGAAGCAGCAGCTTTATTTTTAAACGAGCTGGGCCATAGAAAGGTCCTTCCAAATTTCTAAGCACATGACGAGCTGCTGCCAGCAAGCGTGGTGCTCAGTGTGTCTGTCGTGCTCAGCACACACCAGTCTGCGCTCACTTTAATCTGCTGTGGTTACTGGTAATAGCTGGGATTGTTCTATTTGCACCTCCTGCAGTCGGCAGGAAAAATTATTCTCCATTTTCTCAATGCTTATCCCTATTCAAAATTAATTTTAGTGTCATGCAATCGGTCTACATCCTGGGCCAAATTTGAGCTGTGGAGGGCTGGGGAAGTCAGGGCCAAACCTGGCCCATCCTCTTCTACTGCTATTTAAAAGCAATTTCCCTTTGCACACAGAGAAACCAACCTAATCCATTTTTTTTTTCTTACTTTTTTTTTTCTTTTTCCACAAAACAGAACAATCTACTCACAAAAAGAGATGAACAGTTCAGGTTTCAAGGACTTTTGAACTAGGACTCTGGGATACAACAGAAATGAGAGCAGGGGCTGCAGAGCTCCACCATCCCTTCTGAAGGGACGGGCACTCGAGGTGCCCAGGTCTGAGCTGAGCCTTTGCCTCATTACATGTCACCACAGGTTATAAACAAGAGACAAACACAACTTCTGTCTGACCAGATTGTTTGTTACACATTAACAAAATATATAGATATATATAAAAAATTAAAAAAAAAAAGAAAAATTAATTGAAAACCCAGTGATCCCATCAGGGGACCAAACAGAAGATATGAAAACCAAAAATGAACGTTAGTTTAGTTATAAATGTGCTTGTTAGGTGTGTTAAATTAATGGCCAAATCACCAACGTTTTTTCACCAAAAATGAGCTGCTGTTCTTTTGGAAAACAAGAAACTTTCTCTTTACAAAGGCTAGATTCTCCTCTAAAAATATCTCCTAAGAGGACACTATATTTCTAAAGGTAGTTCTAATC